>PVJA010025765.1:0-30372 GCA_004027025.1 Myocastor coypus
AACCTTTTCTCAAAATTTTAAAATGAACTGGGGATGTAGCTTTGTGCAAAGGCCCTGGGTTCAGTCCCTGGTACTAGGGCAGACAGTCCCAGCAGTCGTCACTGGCAGCCATTCCCCTATATTGTCTCCTGAGGGCTGGGCTCTGAGCTAAGGTATAAAGTTTCCGTCATCTTCCTTTTCTTGGTTGGTCCTTTGATGTGCACAGGGAAGTTGAGGGTTGTGGCATTAGGTGCCAGTGTCACCAGCCAGCAGGTGGCAGAGCTGGGGTTTGGATCCAGGTCTGTCTGGGCCCAGGCTTCAAGGCCTCCTGCCTTCGGGTTTACCCCAGACCAGGGCCTCAGCCATTCAGTGACGCAAGGTCTCATGGGAAGCCCTCCAAGAACCCTCCTCCCAGGGTCCCAGGTGACTCCCAGCCCCTGGGTTACCTGGCCTCAGTGATAGATGTATTGGCACTGAGGCCACCCCAGCATTGTCCTCCTGGGGGCCCGAGGCTGCCAGGGAGTGAACCGACCTCAGTAATTGATTGGCCCTTAATTGATACAGGCAGTGGTTCAGACCACAGTTTGAACCCAGGCCCAGGCAGACCTTGGAGCTGCCAAGAACAGAGGAATACTCAGCCTAAGCCTCCTTCCAAGTTTGGGCACTTAGTCGGCACTTCCTCTGAGATTGCATGGCTGCTGGTGCCTCTGGAGGAAGCTTGCTCACTGGAGCAGCGAAGAAGCTGGGGCCTGGGGCGTGGCGGGGAGTAGGCATGAGGCACCCCAGCTAGGCCTGAGTCCTCGGCTGCTTGCCGGTCCCTGCCTCACCTGATTTTGCAGGGCTGCGGGGCGCAGGGGCTGTAAACACCATGCTGGAGACCTAGCCTTTCTGTGTCATGCTGCTGTCACCAACAGTGCTGACACTCAGCCAGTTGGAGGTCTGGGGCCTGCACAAGTTTGCATTAGGTGCAGAAAAGCCTGGTCACCACTCCTGCCTCTGCCCCTGCCTCTGCCCTGGCTGTCTTAGGAGCCTGGCAGGGCAGGTGTTTGGACAGCCTGATAAGAGGGCTGTGTGCTCTGGGCAAGGCAGCACCTGTCCCAGCAGGGGACAGGCCTAGAGGCCCCCTTGAACCTCTCCACATGCACACACACGCATGCACACCACAAAGAGGGGAACATTGCAACTGCCACCCCTTCCCGTCTCTGCCAGGCAGTTTGAGGGTAGAAGAGAGAAGGAAAGGGTATATAGGCTTTGGATCACTGTCCTTGTGCCAGGATGCCTGGATCTCTGCCACTCCCTGGGGCCCAGGCACAGCCTGTTCCTGGTCACACCCTCCCCATGCCCTTCCTGTTGTGACCCTTGGCCCTGCCTTTGCCTCTGAGACAAAGGTGGGCAGAGGCCCATGGTAGAGGTAGCCCATGCCTTTGTTATGGGTTCCTCTCTCAAAACCTGCAGTGCCTGCTTGGTGCCTTTTATCCTCCAAACTCCAGGGTCTTAACATAAGCTGGGGGCCTGAAGCTTGATTGCCAGCCCAGAAAAACAAAGGTCACCTTTCACACCCTCTACTAACCTGTGTTTTTGGGTGTGCCTTTGGGCCCCTGGGAAAGATATTGGGCTGTCACAACACAGGACGGCCCCCTACAGTGAGCTGTACCCTGCCCACCACTAGCTCGAGTCACAGGGATGGAGCAACAGGAGACAGACAGAGCTGGGTCCACGCCCTGTGGAGTGTGGCTTGAGCTTCCTCATGCTCTTGGCAAACAACACTGTTCAGCATGCAGGAGCTGCCAGGCAACATGGTGAGTTCGCCGTTATTAGAGGTAACCAAGCAGAAGCAGAGCCACACAGCAGGTCTCTGACCTGTCTGAGGTCTCTTCTAGCCTTGACAGATGACATTGATATATGGTCTCCAAATAACATAGGGATAATCACTCACTGTCCGACAGGTTGAGTGCCTGTTCCAGAAAATCAAAGACTCCTGAGGAATAATAGTGGTTAAGAGTAGGAAATTTTGGGGAGACAGCTCCCAAGAGAAACAGGAGGGGAACCGGTAGGTGGGAGCCCACTGCTTAAGTAGTGGTAGAGGAAGAGCACCAGGCAGGTATACAATGGGCCACAGCTATGATTAACCAGGGAGATTACAAGTGTAGGCTTCGTCATGCTGATCCAACAGGGAAGCAGGTCGTGCCACAAACATTCCTGAGGACTTTTTGGGGGCCAGGGGAGATAGCAGCTTAAGCACCTGCCTGGCAAGCCCAAGGTCCTGGGTTCGATCCATGGTACCAAAAGAAAAAGGGAGCTTTATTTGGAAGAGACCAGTCAGGAGGTCCTGGTCACCCACCAGGGCTTGTTTAGAGTATCAGTTACAGGGCCCGGCGGGATGGCTCAGTGGTCTAAAGCGCCTGCTTGGGAAAGCTTGGGCGGCTTCAGGGACCGCGGTTTGATCCCCGGCCCCACATGCTGCGCCAGCCCTGCCCTCGGGACGGGCTGAGCCAGCCATAAAAATGAGTGAATAAACAAACAAAGGTTCTGAAACTAGAGTATCAGTTACAGCATATTGTTTGTCCCTGGGGGAGGCAGGTTGGTGAAGTCCTTGGTCTTTATCTTGAAGCCTGGCCTTCAACGAATGCACCTCCGCCCACAGTGGTAATGCGCCTTTATCTGCTCCGCCAACCCCTTCCGGGCCTAGCCTGTGCTGTCTGTATTTCTTTTTAACTTAGCCATCTATGGTGACGTGATGGGAAGGTTCTGTCTGAGCCCCTGGGATCCCTGCATTAAGCTCCTGACCTCTGGCCAGTCAGGAATGAAGTACACCAAGAAGTCCTCAGGCCTGTTTCTGCGCCCACAGGTACGATGCTGGCCGAGACGGCTTCATCGATCTGATGGAGCTGAAACTCATGATGGAGAAACTTGGGGCTCCCCAGACCCACCTGGGACTGAAAAACATGATCAAAGAGGTAGATGAGGACTTCGACGGCAAGCTCAGCTTCCGGGAGGTGAGTGCTGCCCCAGCCCTGTCCCCTGACACTGCCCCCTGAGGTCCTGGTGGCCAGTGAAAGACCTGCCCCTTTGTCCCTGAACAGTAGTCATTTGGTCACAGTGCTGGGTCATTTCACACTCGGAACCTGGCCCTCACCCTGAGCAGGAGCTGTGGACATCCTGTTCTCCAGGGAAGAAGTGGGGTCTCAAAGTCAAGTAGCAGTGATGCTGGAGCCTAGGGAGCATTGGGCAGCCTGAAGGGAGCCCTTCAGAGAGTCCTGGCCCAGGGCAGCCAACCAGAAGCTAAGATAGTCTGGGAGCTGTTGGGAGGCAGAGGACACAGTTTCTGATCCTTTCAGCACTGAGATTTGAGACATCTGCTGCCTCTGAGCCTTCCTTGTAGAAGAAACAAATAGAATATTTGTTTGGGGACCACTGGGAGATGGAAAGTGGGTGTGGCTGTTATCGGAACAAAGAGGAGTCACCTAGCCTCCCATTGTGCAGATGGGCAAACTGAGGCCCAGAGAAGGAGGCACGGGTACAGAGGGCTGAGACCCAGCTCTTAAGCTCCTTGTTTGGGTAGCCCCTGGTGTGGCAGAGACTTTGACCCTGTGGTCCCCACCTGACACCTCACGTCCCTCCCCCTACAGTTCCTTCTGATCTTCAGAAAGGCGGCGGCTGGGGAGTTGCAAGACAGCGGACTAAACGCGCTGGCCCGTCTCTCTGAGATTGACGTCTCCACTGAGGGTGTCAAGGGTGCCAAGAGCTTCTTTGAGGCCAAGGTGAGGCCCCTAGCGAGCCTGTCCTCCCCCCCCTTTCCTATCAGTGCCACTTCCTGAGGAATGGGCATGAGCGGTTCAAAAGCAAAGACTGGGAGACACAGGCAGCTGGCCTGGACCCCAGTTTGGGGAGAGCCGAGGAACCCCAAGTTGTAAATGGAGAAACAGACTCAGAGGTGATGGCAGCGCACCGTGCGTGTGGTGGGGGCCACAGAAGGGACTCAGGATGGAGACCCAGCACGCGCTGAGCCTCCCACCCTCCTCCCAGGTGCAGGCCATCAATGTGTCCAGCCGCTTCGAGGAGGAGATCAAGGCCGAGCAGGAGGAGCGGAAGAAGCAGGCGGAGGAGATGAAGCAGCGGAAAGCGGCCTTCAAGGAGCTACAGTCCACTTTCAAGTAGCAAGGCCGCCGCCACCGCCACTGCTGGCCCCGCCCGGGGGGCAGGGGGCAGGCGAGGGAGGCGCGAGAGGCCGACTCAGGGCCACTACTAAAGTCTAAGTTGTGAATGGAGCTAGTCCAGGGCTGTCTCCCGCTGCTCGGTCACTGCCTCCTCCCTTCCGCCGACCCCGAAGCTGCGACCCCAGCGCAGCCCCTGCCTGGCCCGGCCCTCCCTGGCCACCCTATGCCTCACACCCCTTGCCCGAGGTTCCTCTGTGCCTGCCCCCCTTGCCCATTTCCAAACCATCCTCCTGCTCTAACCAGCAGGCTGCCCTGCCTTGGCGCCTTATCAGATGGGAGCAGCAGACACAGAAGGATTGTGACTATCCCCTTAGAGCAGCAGCAGGCCAGGGGGCCCATGGCAGACCCCGGAAGACCCTGCCTCAGGGCCTTGGCACCAGCTCTGTGCTCAGGCTGCTGGGATGCGAGGGTTTTTTTTTTTTTTTTTTTTGGTGAGGGGACCCAGGCACTGGTAGTTGGTGACATGGAGACGGGGCCCAGCCAGGCAGGGTGAGGGGCCGCTGTGCCTATCTACCTCACGGGCCACACTCTGCCAGGCCTACATGGGGTGGTGGGCAGGGAGGCTTGGGGTGCTGAAACACCCCCACACACACCCTGCACATCCTAAAAGGAGGAGTGCTTCCGAGAGAGGAGGTTGGGGAAAAGGGACTAGGGTCCCTGGATGGCCTGGAAGTGTCTGTACCACCACTGGGGAGCAGGGCCTGACCCCCCTTTCCCACCCTCCCCGAGTGATGACCCCCTGCTTTGTCCCCAGCGGCTCCTGTCACACCCACCCCTAGGAAGCATGGGGACCCCGTGCCGTTGCCAGATGGGCGTGGCCCAGCCCCCGCCACCGGCCATCCCCTTATGCCCACCTTGTGTGCTTGCTCACGTGTGTGTGTCTGTCTGTCTTGCCGTGTCGTGAAACTGTGACCGTTATCCAGTCCAGAGAAGTGAACGGCCATCGAGGCCACAGTTATGCAACTTTCAGTGTGTATCATGACAGCATCACTGCTTTTTAAACTCAATCAATAACTCTTTATTTTAATACTATGCCCCAGGAGTCCCTGGAGCTCCTGAGGGGCTCAAAGAGGTTTTATTTTTTTGGCAGCAGAACCTGCAGGACGTCGGAGGTGCCTGGCCCCGTGCGGTGGTCTTCACCCTGGATTGCGTTTGCCTTAGCGGATATGTTTATACAGATGACTATAAAATCTTTTTCTTTGGGCTTTTTGCTTTTGATATTTTTCTTCATCCTTTCTCACCACCTCCTCCCCAGAAAAAGCTACTTCTTCATTCGGTGGTACGATTATTTTTTTTAACTAAAATAAGATAAAATTCTATATTCTTATGTGTGTGTAGTTCTTGCTGGTAACTGGGGCTGGGGGCAGAAAAGAAGGGGACAGCCGAGGTCACCTGAGTGTGGGGTGGTCGTGCAGACGCGTGGGGGAAGACGGGACTCTGGAGAAGTTGGTCTTTGGTGCCCACATGAAGCCCCCCTGTTCTCGCTAAATTAATCTGTCGCATGGTGGGGCGCTGGGTTCTATTCCTCAGAAGCGAAAGGCCTGGGCAGCCCGGGGAGGGGCACAGGATCCGGCCTAGCTGCCCGTTCACAGCCTACGCCTCGCCCCGAGGACGAAAAGAGGAATGCGTCTCCTGGCGTCTCTCCCCTAAGCTTCTTCAGCTCCCAAATAGAAACAACCCCACCGGTCGTGGTGGTTAGAAGTGAACACACCGGTTAGGTACAAGCGAACCAGGGTCTTCCCCGGCAGGCGGGATGAGGTAGGAGGAGCTGGGGCTGAGGCTGGGCACTACTGCCCCGGGTGACCAAAGCCGGTACTGCAGGGCCTTCTGGCTTCCTCGGGGCAAGGCCAGGTGCCGCTCCATGCCTGCGACAGCACCACCACCAGCCCAAGGGCAGACTACGTGTCTCCTTTCAGCTCACCTCACCCAAAGAAAGGACCTCAGAATCTCCAAGCTGAAGCCGCAGAGCACAGGCCCAGCCTTGAGCCTCCTGAGTCAGAGCAAGGGGGCCTCCATATGCTCCGCCTGCACAGCACCCCACTTCCAGCCCTGGCATGAGGCACTAAAGAAAGAAGTGAGCCGGGGACCCAGGGGCCCAGCACCCTCAAACCTTTTCCAGACCTCCTCCTCTTAAGCCGCCCCACCCCAGGCCAGTCCCAGCCCCATCTCCAAACACTGAACTAAACTCTTATAGTCCCCAAGCCCCTCTGTGCACCTGGGGTTTCCATCTGCTTTTGAGCAGAAGTCCCGCCAGCCCAGCCCCCTGCACCCACCTTGTCTAGAGGCAGCAGCTGCTCAAGTCCTGTCCCAGCGGCCAGCAAACACGGCCCTGTCAGTTGCACCTGCCTGTTTCTCAGGCCTGCACCCAACCTTGGCATTGCTCTGTCGATGCCCGAGGGCACCATATGACTGACCTCTGCCACGTTTCTGGTGCTTATTTTTCCAGCACAGCCTGTCCTTGACAGCTCAGTGACGCTGCAGCTACAGATCCTGGGACGTCCTGCTCCAGGCCCGGGGTTTCCTGGGGCCCAGCTGTGTGGGGTGCGATGCGCTGGGCACACAGAATCCACAGAGAAGAAGGCTGCCTTCCTCTCACCTGTACCGTCCAGCGGTCAGCACAGGCTGCCCCACCCTGGGCCCATTCCTGGAGGAGGTCTCCAGCCCCTCAGCCTGAACAAGGCCTTCCCTTGTGCATGTAGCACCCAGGTACCTCAGGCAAATGTGCATCCCACTCTACATGCACAGGAGAATACAGCCACAGCTTCATTTCTTCAATCATGGGGAGCCCCCTTCCCAGGGCTCCCCTCTGCCTATGCACCCCAGGGCTGCTCCTACCTTGACCGATGCAGTGTCAGGCACACCGTCTGTCACCTGGGCAGGGCCCGCTAGCCCGTGGCACCTCCAGGTGAAGGTGGCTTTCTCTGAGTTGCCTGAAGCTTGCCAGATGCCATCCAGGCCCAGAGAAGGTGCAGGGGTGGCCAACATGTAGTACCCCAACTCGCAGTCACCCATCTGGTCAAAGATGACCCACAGGGGACCACCATCTACTTGACAGGTAGAGCTGTGCCCCAAGCCTGGAGCCCACAAAAATGTTTTGAGTTCTTCAGAATCGCTAGAAAAAAAATATGGCCTACATTCATATAGTCATACAACTTGTTTTATTACTTTTTTTTTTCTTTTTTTGTCTTTTTGAGGCAAGGTCTTGCTCAGCAGTTCAGGCTGGCCTTGAGCTCACTTTTTGTAGCCCAGGCTGGTCTCGAACTTGCACTGATCCTCTTGCCTCAGCTTCCCAAGTGCTGGGATTACAGGCGTGTGCCACCATGCCTGGCTTTTATTACTTTTAATAAGAAATAACAATGCAACCGTTTCAAAACATGTTAGTACATTCCCAATAATTGATATAATGCATATTATTGCCCTTGTAGTATTCAGTGCACAGGATGTAGACATAATTTTTCTAACCATTGTTGGTACAAAAAATTTCTTTTCATTGAACTAAGAGAAAGTAGTTGTATGCATAGTCCAGTATTCCATCATTGCAATGGATTACTGGCAGAACTGGCAATGTTGTAATTTTAATATATTTTGAAGAAGGAACCCAAGAATACTAAAGTAGTAGTTACCTATCACTAGATACCTAGTGATAGTTCCATTTCTCTTAATCATTTTCTGTCTGGATCTGTCTCTGCCTGTCTCTGTCAGGGCTACTCTACCACTGGGCTACGTTCCCAGCCCTTCCTACTTTATCCTGAGACAGAACCTTGCTAAATTGCCGAGGCTGGCCTCGAACTTCCACTCCTCTTGTCTCACCCTCCTAAGGAGCTGGGTCACAGGTGTGTACCACCATGCCTAGCTCTGGCTCGAACTTTCTCAGAAGCACTAGATAACTACCTAATGCCAGACTCTCCTCAAACAGCCCTAGGAGGCTGGTACCACTTCTTTCCTTCCTTCCTTCCTTCCTTCCTTCCTTCCTTCCTTCCTTCCTTTCTTTCTTTCTTTCGAGACAGGGTCTCACTATGCAGTTCAGGCTGGCCGTGAGCTCACTTTTGTAGGCCAAGATGGTCTCGAACTCACACCCATCCTCCCGCCTCAGCCTTCTGAGTGCTGGGACTACAGGCATGCGCCACCATGCCTGGCTCATTGATTTTATATTAATGAGGTAATTCACGCCTGTTTCACAAACAGCTGCCAGCCAAGCTGCAAGTTAGAAAGCTCCTCACTCCCAGCCAAGAAGCTACATAACACTCTGATCTTTATATCAGGAAACAGTTCCTAAGGGGTATAGGGTGAGCAACTCAGAAGAGAGTTCCAAGGGAACTTGGGGTGAATACAGAGGGTGAGGCACGGAGGCATCCACCAGACCAGGCTCAATCAAGTTGGGCCTCGGGACCACAGAATTGAAACATAGGCTCACCAGGCATGGTGGTGCATGCCTGTAATCCCAGCACTTGGGAGGCTGAGGCAAGAGATCAGTGTGAGTTCGTCCCTGGGCTACAAAAGTGAGCTCAAGGCCAGCCTGAACTGCATAGTGAGACCCTGTCTCAAAAAGACAAAAAAAAAAGGGGGGGGGATGAGGAGATAGCTCGGTAGAATAACCTCTTGCCTGGCAAGCACAAGGGCCTGAGTTCAATCCCCAGTCCCGCAAAAATAAATAAATAAATAAATAAAACAGGCTCAAGCTAGGCATGGTGGTACACACCTATGACCCCTGCACTCTGGGAGGCTGAGGCAGGAGGACTGCAAGTTCAAACCCAGCCTGGGCAAATTAGCAACTTATAAGACCCTGCCTCAAAATAAAACATTTTAAAAGGACTGAAGATGGAGGTCAGTGGGAAGGCCCTGAATTTGATCCCCGGCACTGTAAACAGACAAACAACAACAACAAAAGCAGAAACCAGATGCTCAGAGGAAGAGACTGACCCCACTGCCGGGGGCCTCTGCCTAGGACATCTGCAAACATAGCCTTTTGTCCCACAAATCTGTGGTTTGTGTCACAAACCTAGATCTGCTGCTGTCCTTACTGTTCAACCCGCTGGGAGTGTCTGATTCTATCTGCCCACTTTATGGAGAGGAAGACTGAGAATCTACACCTATGCTGACTTTGAGGAGGAAATCAGCACACCAGGCACCATCTAGGGTCACTTAAGCGGGAACACCAGCCCTTCCCCTGGAATGGAGGCAGAGGAACACCAAGGTCGGGTGATGTGAGTCAGGGGAGAGGAAGAAAAAGTCGCAGCGGTGTTAGACAAAGAAGGAAGCTGAGATCCCAGCCCTGGAGGTCCAGACTGGCGCTGGGAGCTGGACCTCAAAGCCCGGCTGGGTTGCTGCCCACCTGGGTAACCCCCGATGATGGCCACCTGCTCCCCAAATCTCTGCTTCCTCTTCTTTCCAAAGTGGAAAACAGCATTTTTCACACTGCTGGGGAATTAAATGAGAGTTTGCAAGAGATAGCGCATCTGTCCCGTCCCTAGTAGACACCTGGTAAAGGACACCTAAAAAGAATGAGGGAGGGAGGGGAAAGAGGGTACAGACCAAGCACACTGAAGCAGCCCCCCAAAATGCAGACCCCCAGAATTTGCTCTGTCTTGGGATACTTGGAAAAACATACATCTGAGTCAGTCCAAATTAAACAATAACCAGCCAAGGCCAGGGAAAAGGCCGGCCGTGTCCAACAGGTTTCTCTCCCAGGACGGCCTGGCCTTGACCTGCAGGTCGCAAATGCTGGAGCCTATAAGTGCCCTTCTGGCCTCCGTGGCCAGGCAGAACCGCCAACCTGCACCATGCTGGGCATCACTGTTCTCACCTCGCTCCTGGCCTTCGGTAAGCGGGGGATGGGACCCCAGGAGCCAGTGGTCTGGGATGCAGGCTGGGAGCTCTCAGCTCTGCAGGAAGCGCACTTCGGGGTCCTGTGTGGGTCACGTTGCAGAGCAGCTGTTTGTCCTATGAGCTACTGCCTCACCAGACAGGGTCTGTGTCTTCCCCCAAAGTGTGAGACTTGGTGGTGAGGGACAGGAAGCCTGGGACACAAGCATCACCTTTCCCATCAACCTTTGCTGCCCCATTCCCCAAGGTTCCAGCTTAAACTCCTGCATTCTCTGCCAGAGCTGTTCAGGTCCCTGGGCTTCCCTCAACCTGACAGCACTGAATTAAGAGTCCTTTCAGTCAACAGCCACCACCACTACTATAGGAGTTCCTGCTTCTGATGCCTCTGCTCTGTGGGAGCCCATCAGACCCTCCAGGCAACTGGAAAGATAGGGTCTGTGTGTGTCCCCCGTTTACAGATAAAGACGCTGAGGCTCAATGAGTCAAAGTGTCAGTCCAGGACCGCGGGGGGAGCTAGGTCTGTGTCCCCGCAAAGCACTCTGAATCTCATACTCAACCCTCTCCCCCATGAAGCTGTGCCCTAAAAAGGCACAGAAGACCACAGGTGTCCCCAGGGACCTACCTGTCACAGCCACCTGACTGAGTCCTCCGCCCTCTGGGGCACTCACCAGGCCCCAAGCTTCGGCTGCTTCCTACATGGCGGCGAGCTAATATGGCTCTCAGGGCAGGCTCGCCACATTAGCGTCTCTCCTCTCGAACTCTACAGAAAGGAAAGCTGAGGCCCAGAGACCTAGGCATTCCACCCACCCCAGCCGCCCTCACCTGTTTCTGTCTCTCTAGCCTCCAGCTGTGGAGTCCCCAGCTTCCTGCCTGACGTGTTGGCCAGGGTGGTTGGGGGAGAGGATGCTGTTCCCCACAGCTGGCCCTGGCAGGTGAGCGCTGTACAGCTGGGGGCGGGGTTGGGGGCGGGGAGGTGGGGAGGGGTGTAGCCTACATGGGGGGCTGACACATGGCCCTCCTCCTCCTCTGCTCCAAGGTCTCCCTCCAGTACCTCAAGGACACCGAGTGGAGGCACACTTGCGGCGGCTCCTTGATCAGCAGTCAGCATGTCCTCACAGCTGCCCACTGCATCAAGTGAGTGGACAGTGGATGATGCTCCAGGATCCCAGCTCTCGCCCTAGGGCAGGAGTCTGACCCAGCTGTTTTTTGCTGTTGTTGTTGTTGTTTTTTTGTTTTTTTGAGCACCTACTACACATGCCCCTGAGCACTGGGCTCCACAAGCTTCTCACACTCAGCAACTTGGTTGTTCGTTTATGCGGTCAACAGACATCGCTGTGCACTTAACCGTGTGCCCCAAACGCAGCAGGAAAACAAAGTCAGAGAAACAATGAAGCAATTTGCTTATTAAGGCAGAGTCTCTGCGTGCAGCTTAGGCCTCCCCTGAACTCGCTCTCCAGCCTAGGCTGGACTTGAACTTGTGTCAATCCTCCTGCCTCAGCCTCCTGAGTATTGAGATGACAAAGCATGTGCCACTTGCTGTCTATTGAAGAAATGCACACGGCTGAGAACAGGCTACAAAGAGCCCAGGACAGCTGGGGATGTGGCTTAGCCACAGAGCGCCTGCCTAGCATGCTCGAAGTCCTGGGTTCAAGCCTCACCACTGTAAGAAAAAAAATGAAACTTTCTAATGACAAATTTAACTCACGCACCAGCCCTGCCTGAGGAATGTAACCATTATGTAGAGCAAACATGTCCTCAGGCATACTGGGACAGGGAAGAGCCAGGGCAGAGCAGAGACAGTGAGACAGTTGGTGCCCTACAGAGACAGCAAGAGGCCAGGCAGCTTGGCCTCAGTCACCTGCAAGAGCTCTGGCCACTGAGTCCCAATACCGCCCCACTTTCCAGATGAGAAAACCGAGGCCCAGGGCCCCCAGTGGCAGCAGCAAGGCCACAACCTGAGCCCAGGGTTCAGGTCCTTTCTCCTTATCCTCCTAAGGGTCGAGATGAGGGGCTGGGTTGTGCCACCTCCCAGCTGGCACCACCTTTACCTGGTTCCTTTCTGCCCCCAGCAAATCCTTCACCTACCGTGTGGCCCTGGGCAAAAATGACCTGACCGTGGAGGACGAGCTGGGCTCCGTGATTGTGGGTGTGGACACCATCCACGTCCATGAGAAATGGAACACCCTCCTGTTACGGTGAGTGCCAGCTGCTGGGCACCATGAGGCCAGGTGGTGTAGGGCAAGGGCGCCCTGCCATGGTGCAAGCTGGTGCTGCTGAGATGTGGCAGAGGCTAAGCGAGACCACACCTCCTGTCTGTATCACTATACCACTGGCGAGGGCCCCCCAACACCTCCAGAGAGTCTTCCCTAACACCCAGCCCAAGGTTGAGCTGGGGCTGCCCCTTTATTCCTTCTGTACCATGTCCAGGGACAGGAGAGGGTTACAACAAAGGCCTGCTTTCCATAGCTCAGTACAGGGCAGCAGCAGGAGGCCACCCAGGCCTGACAAGGGCAGCCAGCCTTTGCGCCAGTAACTGGAAATACTGAAGTGGCACCCAGGGCCACGCACGGTGGTGCGCGTCTACAATCTCACCTACTTGGGAGACTGAGGCAGGAGAATCAAAAGTTGGAGTCCAGCATGATAGGGAACTTAGACCATGTGGCTAGGGTTGCATGCCTGGCATGTGGTGCTGACCCAGCTGCAGCGGGAGCGCTGAGACAGTGATTAAGACTGGGCATAGTGGCACTCACCTGTAATCCCAGCACGTGGGAGGCCAAAAATAGGAGGATCACGAGGAGTCTGATCTGTGTAGTGAGACCCTGTAGACATTAGAATTTTTAAAAGGGCTGAGGAGGGGCCCAACAGGATGGCTCAGTGGTCTAAAGCGCCTGCTTGGGAAAGCTTGGGCAGCTTCAGGGACCGCGGTTCGGTTCGATCCCCGGCACCACATGCTGCACCAGCCCTGCCCTCAGGGCAAGCTGAGCCGGCCATAAAAATGAATGAATAAACAAATAAAGATTCTGAAACAAGAAAAAATAAATAAATTTTTAAAAAGAAAATAAATAAATAAATAAAAGGGCTGAGGATGGCCCACAATATAGTTCAGCAGACTAAGCGCCTGCTTAGGCAAGCATAAGAACCGGGGTTTGATCCCCTGGTATCACACGCTGTGCCGCTGGCTCTGCCCCTGGGCACTAAGCCAGCCACCAACACCAGGCTTGGTGGTGCACACTTATAATCCCACAACTCTGAACAAAATACATTAAAAAGGAATGGGGGTGGGCTAGTAATATAGTGTAGTGGCCGAGTAGGCAGGCAAGCCTGAGCTCTACCCCTACTTCTGGGGAGAAATTAAAAGTGTCCTCATCTGACTCGCTTTTATCACTGTAACCCCAACCCACCAGCTCCATGATGGGTCACACCTCACCCCTCCCACCCTTCCCACTGAGCCTCTCATGCGACACTGTGACCCGAGAAGGAGAAGCCATGGCACCAGCGTGGTCCTTGTCCTCACACATCTCAGCAGCCAGCAGTCAGTGTGGTCTTGGAGGACGCCCCACACGCTCTTGCCTGGTCCCCAGGGCATGGTCTCCACCCGCAGCACTGGTGCCAGAACCAGAACGCTGCCCACTCTCACCTCTGTGCTCTGGATTCCAGCAACGACATCGCCCTCATTAAATTGGCGGAGCCCGTGGAGCTGAGCGACACCATCCAGAAGGCCTGCCTGCCGGAGGAGGGCACCGTGCTGCCGCAGGACTTCCCCTGCTACGTCACCGGCTGGGGCCGCCTGTGGAGTGAGTACAGCCCCCAAGACGCATGCGCACGCACGCACGCACACACGCGCACGCATGCACCAGAAATCCAAGAGCCTTCCTAGAGGAGGCGTCAGCGACAGCCAGCACACTGCCAGCTAACGCTGTCCCTCTTCCTCTCTGCCTGAACCAGCTCACGTCTTTTTAAATTCTGTGATAGTAACAGCTAATATTTATTAAGCACTTGCTGTGTGGCAGCCACTAACGAATATGTGCCGTGGGTGTTCTAAGAAAAAAATAGAATAGAATCGCTTAAAGGGTGGGCATGTAGTAAGCTCCATAAAAAGAAACTAAAATACATCAGGCGGGGTTGGGAGATTAGAGCCTAAGATTCCCCATCTGCCCAAAGAGGTTTCGGCTGAATTGTAAAGTTACATGTAAATAAACGAAAGCGCAGATGCCTTAGGGAGAGATGGATCCACCCTTAGAGTATTGGTTGAGTGAGAAAGACCTTGTAGAGTCCTTATCATAGGCCAGGACCCACCAGGAAGTAGCGGGCAGCTACAGACACGCTCAGTACAAGAGTGCTTGCTTAGGAGGCCCAAGGCCCTGGTTCTATCCCTGGCACTTTTTGAAGGAAAAAGCCAGGTGTGCTGACAGCACAGCTGTGGTTCTAGCCCTCTGAGGCTGAGGCAGGATATTTGCAAGTCTCAAAATAAGAATTGTAACAAAGGAGAGGAGGGTAGCTCCGGGTCCTCGGGGCAAATCCCTAGTACTGAAAAAAAAAAAAAATCTAAGTGCAAGGCATCCCAGCTGAATGCTACCCCTTGAGGCTTTCTTCCTCTCCCCATACTCCCAGGGACCCTGATCAGAAAGGTTCAACTTAGCCCTGGCAGCAGCATTGTAAATACCTGCAGATGTGAGGTTCCCACGGAGTTGCAGCCAGTCCCAGACTGCATCGGGTCCCAGCCTCTGTCTGCTGCAGGTCCTGAGGGCTACGGCAGGCTGTGCTTGGCTGAGTCCCCGCCCCTGCCCTCTCCTCAGCCGATGGCCCCATCGCCGAGGTGCTCCAGCAGGGCCTTCAGCCTGTGGTGGATTACAACACATGCTCCCGCTGGGACTGGTGGAGCTTCCGGGTGACAAAGAACATGGTGTGCGCTGGTGGCGATGGCATCATCTCTGCCTGCAACGTGAGTGTCACTGCAGGGTGTGCTTGGGCTCGTGCTTCGTGACCAGGAGCCTGGGGACAGGGAGGACACTAAGCAGGGTGCATGGGCAAACCCTTCCCTGGGGACGGCTGAGCTTTCAAGGACCCAGCAGGCTTGTGAGAAACCCACCCTGCACCCAGTCCTGCCCAGTATCTGCAGCACCAGGCCTGAGCTCAGGGGACCTGGGGTCTGAACAGAACCTTGCAACATCTAAGATAATAAGGAATCTCCAACTTCCAAAAGCACCGCCCTCTACCTCCCAACCGACCTCACTTTCCTGGCAGCTCCCAGACTTCTTCCATGCTGGGCAGCTCCCAGAGGCTTAGGCACTGTGGCCTGAACACTAGGGAAACTGAGGCACTGGGCAGGCTGGCATCACCCTAAGATCAAGCGGCAAACCTAGAGCCAGTCTGACGCACAAGACCTCCCAGAACAAGGCCTGGTTTCCTCTGCTTTCCCAACATGGACCAGCTGAAGCCAAAACAAGGGTCCCAAGGCTGAGAGCCCAACCCCAAGCCTGCCGCTCCTGCCACCTCTGGGAGTGGCCCGGGCTCACACTACCCGCCCTAACACAGGGTGACTCGGGCGGCCCACTGAACTGCCAGGCAGAGAATGGGCCCTGGCAGGTGCATGGCATTGTCAGCTTCGGTTCTGGCCTGGGCTGCAACACCGCCAAGAAGCCAGTAGTCTTCACCCGTGTGTCCGCCTACCTCGACTGGATCAATGAGGTGGGCACTGCCCTCTGCACCCCAAGTCCCAAACCCCGGGCCCCTTCCCTACCCTTCTCGGGCCCTCCCCCGCTCCTCCACACTGGCTGTCCCCACCTCCCTGAGTTCCTCACCCTGTCTTCTGCTCCTCCAGAAACTGCAGCTGTGATTCACCCAGGAACCCTCGCTGCCAGCCCCTGCACCAATAAACTTCTTTCCTTCCAGCTGCCTGGACTCTGATGTGTTGTCTCCCTGAGGCCATTTTTCCCCACACCAGGGGGCAGAGAGGGACCTTCTGCCAAGCTGGCAGAGCCCTAGAAGGGGATATGGGTATCAGGGTTGGGAGGGGGGTTCTGGGGGGGGCATGTGAGTAGCCCAAGGGAACAGGATCAAGGACACTATAGGCCAGCTGTAGGGGTGCACACCTGTGATCTCAGCACTCAGGGAGGCCGAGGCAGAAGGATTGCAAGCTCAAACCCAGTCTGGACAACTTAGCAATTTATTTTATTTATTTATTTTTTCTTGTTTCAGAACTTTTGTTTGTTTATTTATTTTTATGGCCGGCTCAGCCTGCCCTAAGGGCAGGGCTGGCGCAGCATGTGGTGCCGGGGATGGAACCGCGGTCCCTGCAGCCACCTAAGCTTTCCTAAGCAGGCGCTCCAGACCACTGAGCCATCCTTCCAGGCCTAACTTAGCAATTTAGAAAGATCATGTTACAACCTAAAATATTACAAAGGGCTGGGAATATAGCTCGGAGGCCCTGGGTTCAATCTCTAAAAACACAGACAGACAGACAGACAGACAGACAGACACTGTAGACATTTGTCCTGCTGTCTCAAGCTATGACCCAGTATGCTTGAAGTAGTTCTCACTTTCTCCCATCCTGCCCCCATGGAGGAGTCTGGCAGGTTACCCCAGGCCCTTGCCAAGCCAGAAGATAGGGGTCGCACCAAAGGCAGCGTCCTCGACCTCGAGAAACCAGATCACAAGAAACTCAAAGTTCAGGGACAACCCCGGCTGCTGTTGGCCTAAGCCCTGGCTGGGATTGGGTCTGGGAGGAGGAGGAAGAGGAGGAAGAGACCACAGCTCTGTCCTCTGGGCCCAGGAAGGAGGACAGCAGTGCTGTCCATAGCCACAGGCTAAGCTTGGCTGCATGAGGCAAGCAGGAAAACTGAGGCCCACCAGGACTCATTGGTCTCTTAGTGGTCCCCGGGAGAAAACAGCGAGGGAATTTAAAAATAGAGACAAGAGACAAAAGCTGAGGTCAGGTAGAGGCCTCCTCACCTAATGGGCAAAGGACCCGGACACCAAGAGGAGGAATATTTATTTACAGCTTTGCGAAGTTAAGTGAGGTAGCGTGACTGCTCTAGGCACTCTGGCCTTGGCTCACACAGATGACATCACACAAGTTTCCAGCTTGGGCTGCTCCCAGCTGAGGCCCAGACAGAGAGAGAGAAGAGCGAGATCCTGGTAACAGCCAGCCAGCAAAGCCTAGGTTACTAGAGGCATGGGAGGGTGCTAAATGCACAGTTGCCCAGTGTCCAGAAATTGCAATCATCAGCTTCCCTGTCCCAGGCCACCGAGGCCTAGAGTCCCTCTGAGAACACACTCCCCTCCTCATGGGGTGAGGCTCCAGCCACTCTGAAAGCCCATGGATCGCCTGCCTGCCCATCAGAGTGGAGCTCCAGGAACAAGCAGGGAGTGGGGTGTGGCAAACTTCCCACGCCCAGGACTCAGGCAGATTCCCAGGAGTGAGCAGCAGGCCTCCAGGGAGCTGGCACTGGCTCAGAGCAGAGAACCCAAGCGTGGTTCAGACAAGGGCCCTGCTCTGCAGAACGCGCGCCCGTGACGGAACACAGGATTCCTACCTTCGAACATGAAAGTACAAACACAGACCACAAGCACAGACACAAGGCCCTCAAACCACTATCAGCTGGCAGCAGGACTCCAGGTTGGCTTCGTGGAGGTGGTGATGCCCAAGCTGAGTCTTTGCCTGGGTTATTTCTCTCTCATTTCTGGGACAAAATATCTCACACTCAAAATTAGGGAAGGAAACGTTTATTTAGTTCATGGTTTGTGGAGGTTTCAGTCCATCCTCAGCTGGCTCCAAGGCAGAGAGGCACAGGGCAGAGAACAGCCAAGCAGTTCATGGCAGCGGAAAACAAGAAGAGCAAAAGGGAGGAGCAGCGGCCACAGTGGCCACAGAGCAAGCCAGTCTCCCTGATGTCCCACTCAGGCCAATCCGCCCCAGGCTGGGGCCAGCGTTCACATCCATAATACAGCAGATCATGAATTGATCACAAAGTCTAGAAGTCTGCCCTATGGCTCCATGAGGCATTTTTTTTTTTTTTGTCTTTTTGAGACAGGGTCTCGCTGTACAGTTCAGGCTGGCCTTGAGCTCAGTTTTGTAGCCCAGGCTGGTCTCGAACTCTCACCGATCCTCCTGCCTCAGCCTCCCGAGTGCTGGGATTACAGGCGTACGCCACCACGCCCGGCTTGCATGAAGCTTTGCGGGGCCAAATACACAATAATCCTAACAGTCATATATATGTGTATATATATAATTTTATTTTTGTCTTTTTGAGGCAGTTATGTCTTGCTATGCAGTTAAAGCTGCCTTGAGCTCACTTTTGTAGCCCAGGCTGGCCTGGAACTCACATTGATCCTCCTGCCTTGGCCTCCCAAGTGCTGGGATTATAGGTGCATGCCACCACACCCGGCTAACAGTCTTATAATTTCAATGCAAGGTTTCCAAATATTGGAGACATGACATGGTGTGGAGGCCCTGAGTTCAATTTCTGGTAATAGAAATACCATTTATGAGCACTGTCCTCATTTGAACTTCCCACAGTGGCTTAACTAGAAGGCAGTAGAGCTGGGGTCCAAACTTCGGCGAACTGGCTCTGGAGACCCCACACCTGACTGTCATGCTCTGCCGTCCTGCCACATAAGAAGTCTGCTGAAAAAGCAAACGTCTCCCACAGAAGGGATTGAGTATGCTATCCTTTTCTTGCCTTGGATGTGGATGTGATGGCTGGAGCCAATGCAGCCAGTTTGTGGCAAGACAGTTGCCCAGAGACCATCAAGTTGCAGGCCAGATCTGAACATCTCGCTAGGTGTGAAAGAATCAATAAAGAAATCTGCACTTGCTTTAGCTGCTGTGGTAGGTTTGCAGCCCCTGGAAGCTCAGCACAGGCCTAATAGGTACAAGAGGGTAAAACAGAAGGGGCCGTTCTCCTGGTGGGGGGAAGGGCATGAGCCAAAGCATAGCAACTGTGTGGCATGGGCTACAGCAGCAGATGCTGCAGAGCAGGGGCCCACGCTGGGTAAGGAGACCAGGCATCCTCGTTGGCTCTACACTGAGGAGTTTCCCAAGATGCAAAGCTTTGATCCTGAATCCAGGACAATTCCTGCAAGACTAGCACAGAGCAGCAAATAAAGGTGAAGGAATAAAAGGGCTGGAGGAATCCCTCCTGCCACGTGAGGGTGCTTGAGATTTTATTTGGGGGGCAGTGAGGAGCCATGAACGGTCTGAGAGAGAAGTAATGGCTGAGGTCATGCTGAGACACCTGGCCTGCTGTCTGGTGAGTATGCGCGGGAGGCTTAGCCTGCTATGACAACTTAGGCTAGGCAAGTACCCTCGAGAGAGCCTGAAAGCATAAGGACAAAGAAGGCTTTATTGTGACCCAGCGACAGAGGCCTCGACTTCAACTCAGGACTCACAAACTGACACCCCCACTTGGACTTTACCTCAAAGTTATATACCTTTTAGGTTTCCAAAGTAACCACACTGCCTCCTTTCTAGGAATTTTACAAGAATGTCACACAATTGCCACAAGGCTTACATTTCCCAGACACTGTTGACCATCTGCCAGTCACGGAATGTTGTGCTTTATTTAATGTTTACCTTACTTCCCAATTTGTTTTAACTATTTGTTCTTATCTCTTAGGAGCAGGTTTGGGCATGAGTTTCTCTGCAGTTTAGGCAAACTTAAGTGACTTTTAAAATGGAATTGTGTTTGCCTCATCAGGACCTGGCCAGCATGGAGGCAGAAAGGCCCAGGGAAGAGGTCACTGTGAGGAGCCAGAGTCCACTTAGACCAAGAATAATGCAGCCCACATGAGAGAAGCCAATGCAAACTATGCTGAGATTCCATGTCACTCCAAAAAAGAAAGACTGCCATCAAGAAATCAAGTAACAGGATCCAGGGAGATAGCTCAGGGGACTAAGTGCTTGCCTGGCAAGCGCAAGGTCCTGAGTTCGACCCCTGGTAACACCAAGAAAAAAATAATCCAATAACAATTGGTGCCAAGGTTGCTGCAGGAGGAAAGAGGTCTTCTACAGTCTTGGGAGGAACAGAAACTGCAGCATGGAGATGCCTCTGAAAATGAAAACCAGGAATTCCATTTGACCCAGCTATCCCTCTCCCAGGGATCTTCCTAAAAGAGTTAGAAGCATCGTGTTGCAGTAATCCATGCACACCCATGCCACATTTGTAACCGCAGAACTGACAGCACATGTACTCCTTGCTTAGCGACCTGCTGCTGCTGGCTCTCTGGAGCTACAACGGCCACACACTGTGCAGACCGATGCTCTGCATTGGGATTTGTGACGCCAGAACGTGAGCAGCAGCATGACCTTACGGCCGCTTCTTCCACAGTGCTGGTTTTTGCTGATGGTGCTGTGTAGTTTTATGTTATGTTAGATGCAGCAGTGCTGAATGTAAGTTTCCTTTGACTGTTTCTTTGTTCCAAATATTGTGATGCACATACTATATAAATTCCTTGTCTGGGCTGGGGAGACAGCTCAGTGGCATAAGCACCTGACCTGCAGGCGCAAGGTGCTGAGTTCGATCCCCAATACTGCAAAATACATTCTTTCTTTCTTTCTTTTTCTTTCTTTCTTTCTTTCTTTCTTTCTTTCTTTCTTTCTTTCTTTCTTTGTTTAGTGACCAATTCAATTAACAACCCAGTGGTGAACCCTAACTAGGTTGTTAAACAAGGAGTATATGTAGCTCAATCTTGGAAGCAGGCTATCTGTCCAGCAATGGATGACGAGAATGATAAAGAAAATTGATAGACAACCCACTATCCCCCCTACCCCACGGAGGCTTTCTTTCCCAAAAGCAAGCAAGCAAGCACTTGCACATAATGAATGGAGTCATAAAAAGGATAAGCCTCAGTTATCTGTAGGAAAAAAAAAAAATAGATGCACTAATGGATTATTCCCAAATATGCCTTAAACAGGACAAATGTGTTTTCTCTGTGTAGTTCTTTACCTCAATAAAGACATAATACAAATTTAAGCAAACTTCTATTTTGTGTATTTGTAAGCTGCCAAGTAAAGAAATGAATATTTTCTGCAGTTTGTATTTTGCATACCTAAGGTAAGAAATACGTTTTAAATAAACCAATAATATTTTATCTGGGAAAAAAATTAAAATAGATGCACTGTGAAGCCATAATGCTAAATGAAATCAGACACCAAAGCTACTTAGTATTGTTTATATGAGAAACCCAAAATATAAATAAAGAGCAAAATTACAATAGGAAGTGGGAAGGTAGATCTTTTCCAGACCAGAAGTAGACCAAGCGAGGGAGGGATGGGGGCGGTGAAACAACAACTGTATTACGCTGCGGGGCTGTCCAATGGCTCCTTTCAAAATAGTTCACTGGGGCCGGGGAGATAGCTCCGTGGTACAAGTGCCTGCCTGCCTAGTGCAAGGTTGTGAGTTCGAACCCTGGTCCCACGGGGAAAAAAAAAGAAGTTCACTAACAGAAAGTATTGAACAAAGAATTAGGCAACAAAAGCCAAAAATGATGCATAAGGGATGAAGGGGTAAGATAAAAACTGGCTCTGCACTGCAAACTGAGGCTAAACAATGAGAGAAAAGGAGTAAAGCATAAAACATGCTCTAGTCTCTAGGACACTGGGTATCCTGAAGAGTAACAATGGCGCCCTTGGTGCATCTCATGCTTTTTACGCCGCCCACTTCTCATGGGAACTCGCGAGAAGTTTCACATCCGGGGACCTCGAGTGATCTGTAATTGACAGGTCCTGCTTATGTTCCCAGCCAGCTTTGCCACTCCATACTGCCTTTATCGGTGTACATGAACCAACTCCCCATAGGGAACGTGAATGCTATATAATGCAAACATATTATATTTTTTAAAAAACTGGGGGGAAAACAAGAATAATAATCCAAGCAGAGCAGGAATAGAGAGAGAAAGGGGGTGCTCAGAGTTACTTAGAAGGCATTAGGCAGCGCATCAAGGAGGGGCCTCCCAGCCAGATCTAGATAAACTTAGGGGAATGTGATTGAATTAACAGTACGGCTCTCCACTAGCGAAGGCAAGGTGCGTCAAGAGTGTGAAATTCTCAGGCCCGAGTCAAGGTCTGCCACTGTGTCCAGGAAGCAACGCATATCTGAAGACTGGACGCCTCCCCCAGAGGTCTACGTGGGCCCCAGGAAATGTAGCCTTAGGTGCTGGGGTGGGGGGGCGGTTTGCAGATTCGATTAAGGATCTTGTGAGGAGGAGACGATCTGGGTTCTCTGGCTGGGCCGGCTGTAATGCAAAAGTGTCCTTAAAGAGGGAGTCAGGAAGGTAAGAGTCTGCGGAGTCAGGACGAAAAGGAGGAGCTGAGCCAGAGAGAAGGGGAACATAGGTTACCGTCTGCTGGTTTCCACTCACAAGAGGCCCGAAAGAGCCTTGGGCCAAGGAGCGCTGGCGACCTCTAGCGATGGAGGAGCAAAGGAACATCATCCTGGGGCCTCCATAAGGGGCCATCTTTGCAACACCCCCGCTCCTGACCCGCAGAGCAGTAAAAGGGTGACCTCATGTGGCTTCAGCCCCTGTGTGGGGGGTGTCTGTTGGAAGGTCACATCGTGGTAGGCTGTGGTGGCTGCAGGGGTGAGGGACAGAAGGTCGGGAAGAGCTCTTCAGACTTGGCTTGGCTGGCATAGGGGTTTTGTGGGCTTTGCCCAAGAGGTCACAGACTGGTGGTTGGAAGAGAGGGATGCTGGGAACTTGGGTACTGATCCTTCCACTTCTACCTTCTCTCTAGGAGGAGCAGGCGGGACCTGCTGAGGACCCCCTACACCAGTGACCCTCCAAAGTGCCACCAGGTGTCCAATGACAGTGGCTAGCACGGGGGTCTATTCTTTCCATGCAAATCTGTGCCTGGCACCATGAAGCAGCTTCAACTGCACCATCTCACAGATTCCTGGTGATAATGCCCATTACCATCACCCTTTCCAAATGAGGAAACACACAAACATGCACGCACACACACACACACACACACACACACACGCACGCACACATATGTTGCAGCGCAGGCATGATCCCAGCACTCTAGGAGGCTGAGGCAGGAGGATCACAAATTCAAGTCTAGTCTGGATAATTTAGCAAGATTCTTCCTCAAAATAAAAAATCCTAGGGTTCAGTCTCTGGTACTGAGAAGACAAAATTTTTAAGACCAGATAAGGAAACTGAGTCTCAGACAGCCTTACACCCTCTCCAGCCTTAAACAGAATGCAGAGCTGGCAATGAGACACCAGGATTTGAAGCCAGGAGTCCGCTTCTTTCTTCTGATTCCAGACGCTTGGCAGCTGCGGTTTACAATGCAGTTATGGCCAAGTCCAAGCACACCATGCACAACCAGTCCTGAAAATGGCACAGAAATGGCATCAAGAAACCTTGGTCCCAAAGATACAAATCTCTGAAGAGGGTAGATCCCAAATTCCTTTGGAACATGCGTTTTGCCAAAAAGTACAACAAGAAGGGTTTCAAGAAGATGCAAGAGAACAATGCCAAGGCCATGAGTGCATGTGCTGAGACTACCAAGGCCATCGTCAAGCCCAAAGAGGTCAAGCCCAGGATCATCCCAAAGGGAGTAAACTCAGCTTGCCTGTATTGCCCACCCCAAGCTTGGGTAGCATATCCATGCCTGCATCGCCAAGGGTCACAGGCCTTGCTAGCCAAAGGCCTAGGATCCAGCTCCTCCTCCAGCCCAGGCTCCCAAAGGTGCCCAGGTCCCCATGAAGGCTCCACAGTAAAAGCCTCTTATCTGTTGATATAAAAACAGAAGTACTGGGCCTGGTGGAATGGCTCAGTGGTCTAAAGCGCCTGCTTGGGGAAGCTTGGGTGGCTTCAGGGACCGCAGTTCGATCCCGGGCACCACATGCTGCGCCAGCCCTGCCCTCAGGGTGGGCTGAGTCGGCCATAAAAATGAGTGAATAAACAAAGGTTCTGAAACAAGAATAAAAATAATAAATAAAATAAAAAATTCTTTAAAAAAAAAAAAAAAACAGAAGGACTGGTATGGCCCCTGTGGTGCCATCTGTGGGGGGCTGGTGTCCTGTGCACTTTGTATGAATAAACCTGAGGCAGGAAAAATAGATAAACTCAGGAGTCTGACTGCAAGGCCTGCACCGCTCACAATTACAGTATTCTGCCATGAGCCCAAAACCTTCCTGGAAGTCCTCTAGTGACCAGGGTGGGTGCAGGCAATGACCCTCACTGATAACATTAGCAAGGAGTCTACAGAGACAGAGGCTGGGGGGAGAATTACTGCTCCCAAGTCTTCACAAACAGCTTCTAGCCACTATCAGCTAGCATCAGTATGATAATGCTGTGTAACAACCAAGCACAAGTCCACAGAGATGTACAAAGATGAGCGGTGTCTGAGTCAGTCAGGAAGCCTTGCTGGCTGCAGTAGGACTCACTGCTCCTCTAGGAAGCAGTGGGGCTAGGAGTTAATGGGATTGGTTGATTCAGTGTGAGTCAGGATAGGGCCACTCGGCTCTGTTCGCCTCTTCTCTTCCTCCTCTGGGGGTGGAACATAGAGAGGTCACATGGCCAAGGGCGGGGCCCAGGGAGGGATGAAGCAGAGACATCTTAGCAAGTGAGTGTACTCATGTCACCTCTGACACTAACCATGGCAGGACAGAAGGGAGGCAGCCTTTGAGGCTGGAGGCCGGTACTCTTCCACTTCCAGGTGGTGCCAGTAACTGAGGCACGGAGCCTCTCTGTGCCTCAGTTCCCCTCATCTGTAAAGTGGAATCACCTGCCTGTCTCGCTAACAGAGAGTGGCAAACAGAAGCCCCTACTGCTGCTGCTGCTACTGTTGTCACACCCAGACTCCTAGTAACAAATCTCCCCTCCATCCTGTCCCTTGGGAGTAGACACCTCAGTCCCCCGGCCGGGAGCATGGCCTCAGCAACCAGGTCCAGGAAGCACACTCTGTCCACCTTGGGACACTTGTCCACCAAGAGGCTTGATGATGGGCCAGGAGGCCACGTGAAGTCGGAGAACAGAGAGAAAATGTCATCGTCCCAGTCATCAGTTTGCTGTAAAGATGGGGAGAGAAGAAGAAATCTGTGAAAATTCAACTCTGCTATATAAAATCACAAAATTCAAATTAAGCTCTTCAGCTGGGATTCTGGGGACTCTTTGCTGTGTGCGAGATTGCAGGTCATCACTGTACTGCAAACGACAGCCTGTAAAGCAAATCTGTTTTGTAAATAAAGTTTTATTGGAATACAGCAATGGCCATATGGCTCCCTGTCACTACAACAGCAGAGCCGACTGCTTCAGGCAGAGAACATATGGCCGCCAGCCTAAAACATTTGCTTGTCTGGCCATTTCCACAAAAAGCTTGGACCCGGTACTTGTGGAGGCTGAAGCAGGAAGGTGAAAAATTCAAGCTCAGCTGAGGCAACTTAGTAACTTAGAATGTCTTTGTCTCAAAATATTTTTTTAAAAAATTTACATGCATTGGAGGACTGGGAGTATACCTATCTCCCTGGTACGAGAGTGACTGAGGCAAAAACTCCCCCTCAATCCACTAGAATATTTTTTCTCAAGAAGAGGGCAAGCAGCCTCACTGTCATATTTAAGATAAGTGACAGGGGCCCATGTAGATCAGCGAAAAAAAAAAAAAAATTATCATTACAAGGATGTTAAAACTGCAAGGAAAGGGCAGAGAGTTGGCCAGAACTAAAAACAGCCTAAAACCAGGGACTGGAAACCTGTGATAAACTCAGGAATCATTCATCTGGATTTCTTTTCTTGTGGGTTTTCTCCCTGTAAGACAATGGCTCCGACCTTGCTCTTACGATCTAAGTCTACACCTCATATTCCTCAGGAAGGAGCCCATTGGCTTAGCTGGTGTCATGTGATCTCCTCTGAGCCAATTACCAATGGCCAGGACACTAACCAATCAAACATGAATACACAGTGGGGCAAACATGGCTACTATTACAACGCTTTGGCTAGAAGACACAAAGGAGGGCCAATAAGAAAATCTGCAAGGTGGCCCCAATTTATCTTCATTCAGAGACTCAACTGTCCCTCTAACACTTTCCCTCCGGTCTCATATCAGCATACAGTGATAGCGCTGACATCCTACAGGAAGGACTGTTGTTGGTTGTGGACTAAGACACGTGCTCTAAGTGGAGCTGGTGGGGTGACTCCGTAAACACCAGAATGGTCTGTGCTGGGGGCAATGGTGTCACCTCCAGCTGCAATGTGAGTACGAAAATCAGGTGCTGCCTCTAGAGCAAAATGAGGCTAGAAACAGGGAGAATGCCCAGGGTCCTAGCATTTAGCCTCTCGCCTCCTGACAGAAGGAAGCACTGACGGTAGCTCTGGACATATTAGAACCTACCCCTTGTCCTTGTCATGCCAAGAAAGAATGACTTTGATTCTTCTTATACTGTTCATCCTGAGAAGTCCTTCCTGGGGTCTCACCAAGGTCTCATTATCAATAATCCTCTTTCCTCAAGGAAGAGGAAGTATTTTGTGGATTAGGGCCTTTCTAATGGTGACTTCTATTTATTTGTTGAATTAATCCCATTAATGGGCGCTGGGGAGATAGCTCCATGGCACAAGTGCCCGCCTGACAAGTGCAAGGTCATGAGTTTGAACCCTGGTCCCACCAAAAAAAAAAAAAAACAACAACAACCAAAAAAAAACTTAATCCCATTAATGGCCCCAGGTGTCCCCTTCAAATCTCTTTGTTTCCTCTTTTATTTCTTTCTTTTTCCCTTCTTTCTTTTAAACTTCACTAAATATAAAGAAGAAGAATTCAAAATTGTCCCATGCGCACTATCAGGCCACAGTGCAATGAAATTGGAAACTGATCACAAAAGAAACCACAAGAATTTCATAAACACATGGAAATTAACTAGCACCCTCATGAACAGCCAATGGGTCACAGATGACATTAAACATAAAATTAGACACTTCCTATAATTAAATAATAATGCAAATACAACATATCAGAAAGTATGTGTCACAGTGAAAGCGGTCATTTGAAGGACAGTTATGGCAGTGAATTCCCATGCAGAAAAACAGAGTGAGTTCAAATATATAACCTGATGTTGAAGCTTAAGCCTCTAGAAAAAAGAAGACCAAGTTAAGGACAAAGCTCAGATGAGAGCAGAATAATGAACAGCAGAAATCAATGCATTGGAGATGAAAAAAAATACAAAAAAAAAAAAAAGTCAATGAATTGAAGAGTTGTTCTTTGAAACATTAAATAAAATTGAGACATCTTTACTCAAACTTTTCCCCAAAAAAAGAAAAGAAAGACTCAAATTCACACAATTAGGTAGGGAAAGTGTGAAATCAACAGATCCTGCAGAAACCCAGAAGATCATCAATACCTACTTCCCAAACCTTGATTCTAATAAAATTGAAAACACAGAAGAAATAGGCAGATTCCTAAGTACATATGAAGGCCAAAGCTGAGTAAAAAAGATATAACCTTTCTAGGGCTGGGCATGGTGATGCACGCCTGTAATCCCAGCACTTGGGGGGCTGAGACAGGAGGATCAGTGTGAGTTTGAGGCCAGCATGGGCTACAAAAGTGAGCTCAAAGCCGGCCTGAACTGCATAGTGAGACCCTGTCTCAAAAAGACAAAAAAAAAAAAAAAAAAAAAAAAAAAAAAAAAAAAAAAGATATAACCCTTCTAAATAACCAATATCAGTATATGAAATTAAAGATGTAATTAAAAACCTACCAACAAAGGAAGTCCCAGGACCTGAGGGACTCACTATTGAATTCTAAAAGAAATTTAGAGGGGGCTAAGGAGATAGCTCAGTAGAATAAGCACTTACCTGGCAAGCACAGGGTCCTGAGTTCCATCCCCTGTACCACAAAAAAAAAAAAAAAGAAAGAAAACCCTAAAAGGAATTTAGAAAAGACATAATGCGGCTACTTCTCAAACTCTTTAATGAAATTGAAAGGAAAGTAATATTCCCAGGATAATTTTTGGAAACAAATACTGCCCTTATATTAGAACTGGAAAAGTATCCACCCAAAAAAGAGAACTATAGAGCAATCTCTGTAATGAACATAGTCACAAAAATCCTAAGTAAGAAAATGACAAAAAAAGAATGCAGGAAATCAAAAAGATTGTACATCACAGAGCCAGGGAGATGGCTCAATGGTCTAAAGCGCCTGCTTAAGCAAGCTTAGGCAACTGCAGGGACTGCAGTTTGATCCCCAGCACCACATGCTGCAACAGCCCCACCCCCAGAGTAGGCTGAGAGGGCC
Organism: Myocastor coypus; assembly: GCA_004027025.1. Taxonomy (NCBI): domain Eukaryota; kingdom Metazoa; phylum Chordata; class Mammalia; order Rodentia; family Myocastoridae; genus Myocastor; species Myocastor coypus. The sequence continues at coordinate 28,252 of PVJA010025765.1, forward strand.
ATAATACAAAAAAAAAAAAAAAGATTGTACTCCATGACCAAGGAGAATTCACCCCAGGGATGCAGGGATGGTTTAATACATGCACATCAATAAATGTAATGTGCCATATTAATAGAACCAAAGACCCAAGCCATATAACCCTCCCAACAGATGCAGAAAAAGCATGGGTGAAGTCCAACACCCATTCATGATTTAAAAAAAAAAAACTGCAGAAAATTGGAATAGCTGGTCTTTGACACAATCAGGTAAAAGCCAACTGAGACACAGCAATAGCCAAGATCATTATAAATGGGTAAAAACTGAAAGCTTTCACTCTAAAATCAGGAATAAGATTTTTTTCTCACAAGTCTTATTCAAGACAGTTCCAGAAATTTTAGCCAGAGCAATTAGACAAGAGGAAAAAAAAGGAATAAGGATTGGGAAGAAAAACTTAAATCATCATTATTTGCAGATGACATGATATTCTACATACAAGACCCCAACAACTCTGCCAAAAGACTCCTTGACTTAATAAACAAAATTCAGTAGCATATCTGGATATAAAGTCAGCATTCAAAGATCCAAAGTGTTCCTCTACATGGATAACAAACCTACTAACAGAGAAATAAACAATGCTTTTCAAAATAGCATCATTCAGAATAGAATACCTAGGAATCTATCTAATAAATGAAGTAAAGGGCTAAGGAGATAGTTCAGTGGCCTAAGCACCTGCTTGACAAATATAATGACCTGGGTTCAATGGCCAGTACTATATGCTATGCCACCATGCCACCATGCCACTGTACCACTGTGCCAGTCACCAAAACTGGGTGTAGTGGCACCTGCCCATAATCCCAGCACTGGGGAGGCTGAGACAGAACTAATATGGGTCTGAACTGCATAGTGAGACCCTGTAGCAAATAAATAAATAAGTTTTAAATTAATGAAGGAAGTAAAAGACCTTTACATGGATGTCTTATTTTTTACTCGTTGCTGGGACAAATACCTGACACTCAAAATGAAGGAAGGAAAGGTTTATTTAGCTCACAGTTACTGGAGGTTTCAGTCCATATTCAGCTGGTCCAAAGCTGAGTGGAACAGGGCAGACAGCATCCAGTTCATGGCGGCAGAACAGCAACAGTCGAGATAGAGGCAACCAACCAACCAGGGCAGCAGAGAGCAACATCTTGAGTCTGTCTCTCTGTCTCTCTTTATATTACATTCAGATTCTCTGCCTCAGTTTATCCGCCTTAGGCCACACCCATAACCCCAGAAGTACTCAGTCCCATAATCCCATCAGTACTAAAACACATAATCCCAGTGGATCATGATTCAAGTCTCAAACTAAAAGTCCCTGCCCCATGATTGCATGAGGCTTTGGGTGGACAACTAGACATAAACCATAACAATTGAAAACTACAGTATGCTTTAAAAAGAGATCAAAGAAGATATCCAAAAATCAAAAGATAACCCTTGTTCTAAGATAGGAAGAAATAATATAATGAAAATGGCCATACTTCCAAAAATGTTATACTGATTTAATGTAATCCCTATCAAAACACCAAGAGCATAGCTCACAGAATTAGAGAAGAAAACCACCCCAAAATTCATCTGAAACCAGGAGAGACTCCAATGCCAAGGGCAAACCTGGACAGTAAAAGAAAAGCAGGGGCATCACAAGGCCTGACTTGAAATTCCACTGCAAAGCTACGGTCATACACACATCCGGGTACTTGCAACAACAACAATAAAACAACCTGAGGAGCAGTGAAACCGATTAGAAGGTGCAGCAATGCCTGAAAAACTCATTCCGTCGCCTTATCTTAGGCAAAGTTGCCAAACACCTCCGGAAAAGGTATGACGTCTTTAATAATTGTTTCTGGAAAAATTTGCTCTCCATACGTCAAAGATGAAAATTGGACTCATATCTTATGCCAAGGACTAAAGTAAAATTGAAATGGATCAACAATCTTCATATTAAAACAGGTTTTTCATGCTCTCTTGCTGTTTTTAAGATAACCTTCATTTCATGGCTGCTAGCCACAAACCTGTCTTCTACATCTGATATTCTGTCCTTACCTTTATTCAGTTTTTCTTTCTTTCTTTCTTCCTTTCTTTCTTTCTTTCTTTATTTATTTGTTT
>PVJA010025766.1:0-30887 GCA_004027025.1 Myocastor coypus
AAAAAAAAAAAAAAGAAGAAGAAGAAGAGATATAGTTACATCTCTGCTGGATAAAAAGCTCTTCAAGAGTTCTTGATTGGAGACATTTAAACCTGACTTCTGCTGCTGCCTGGAAAATGGGTTATAGGGAAGCAAACGGATGCTGGGAGACCAGGCGAGAGGCAGTTCTGATGGCAGAGGTAGGAGGTGGCAGTGCCTGGACAGGGCAGCAGGGAGAGGCGAGCCACCCCCAACTCAGGCTTGAAAGCAGCGCTCACTGACACGTGGATGTCACGAGTGACGGGGAAGCACAGCCAGGCGGCTGAGTGTCCCAGGGCCGTGGCAGGTACACCTGTGTGCAGAGAGTGAGAGTGGGAGGGGAACAGAGGGCTCAGGAGGCTTCGCTTGTGACTGTCCTGTGTCCCTGGAGAAGCACAACCAAGCACCTAGGTAGCGTACACACTCCCCAGAAGCGGGCACCTGCAGGTTCTAAACACCCTAACACAACACTGCCAGGGCTTGGCGGGGCTCCTGTGGAGATTTAGTGAAAAGCGGTCAGTGCTGGGGCCGGGGGGCTAGGTCAGTGGCAGAGCAGATGCCAGCCTCTGGCTTCTGTCCAGTACCCAGGGAAGGTCCGTGGGAACCTCTGTCTTGCATGCGCTTTGATTGGCAGCCACACCGAACCTCATTTTGGATCATTAAATTTCATTATATCTGAAGGCAGAAAGCCCTAGAGTCACTAGATGTAATTCTCTCCATGTATTTGACAGTATCTGTTACAGTAGTGTCCTTTTGCTATCTCTACCAAAACCTTTTTAAAAACTCCTACATGAGTCACAATATATTAGAAGAATGAACATCAAAGCCCACCTGAGCAGAGCCCAGGGTGCAGCAGGGGGTCTCCCAGGGAGTCGCTGCATACTCTCTTCTAACCAGTGGTCTTGGGATGTCTCCCAGGAGCACATCGGCTGTGCAGAATCTAGTTTCAAAGCCTGAACTAGATGCTAGGAAGATAACCACCAATAAGACCTGGATTCTGGGCCCTCGTATCTTTCAGGAGAAAGGTCACAGATGAAAAGAAATTACTAGAAAGGTTAAAAAATGATAAGCAGCCAGGATTGGTGGCACACACCTGTAAGTCTAGCTACACAGGAGTCTGAAGCAGGAATATTACAAGTGTGAGGCCAGCCTGAGAAACTTAGCAAGACCAAGTCTCAAAAAATAAAGGCTGACAGTGTATGGTAGTAGTCAAGCTGCTACCAGCAAGCCCGGTACGCTAGGTTCAATCCCCAATACAAGAAGAGGGAAAGAGGGCGAGAGGAGAGAGGGAGAGAGAGCAAAGGAGGGAGAGGGAGGGTGAGAGAGAGAAAAAAGAGAATAATAATGCATGTGGGAACTCAGAGGAAGAGGACAAAGAAACTTCTAGATAGGAATGAATGCAGAAGCCTTCCTAGCAATTACCATATTCTAAACGAGTTTAGAGAATATAAGTGAATTAGAAGACCTCTCCAGGTTAAGCAGAAGAGCACGGATGGGATCATGTAAGCACCACTGGGAAAACCACGGTCTTCCTGCTGGCTCAGCTGCAGGGGCCGGATAGGGTGCATTCAGGGCAGCAGTGGCTGAGAGGCCAGTGTGGTGCGTGGACAGCTTGGAGTGTTGGACCCAGCTCAGCCGATCCAGCTCTGGATTCCTGATACCACAGGCCTGGGCTTCCCTGTGCTCCTTCCAGGACCTTATGGGGACCTTCAGGGCACAGAGCAGAGATCCCTGTGTTCATTAAGTTCATGGTGTATTTCAGGAGTTCATGGTGGAATCAAGGTCCTTGATCTTTATGTTCATGTCAGAGGTTCCCCATAGGTGTTCCTAAACTACAGTTTTTAAAAAGAAAAAGAAAAAGAAGGGCTGGGGAGATAGCTCAGTGGCATAAATGTCTGCCTGGCAAGCACAAGGTCCTGAGTTCAATCCCCAGTACCACCAAAAAAGAAAAGTCTTTAAAAAAAAAAAAAAAAAAGCAGACAGCCTTACTAGCAAGCATTGTAGGCACCATGGGCACCATTAGCTCTGGTCTCTACCTGGTGTCACTTGAAGGTTGAGGCCTTGATCTTTTCTGGCCTACATGAGCTTTTGGTGTTGGGTTCTGTTCCTGCCTAGCATGTTGTGGGTCTCCTGTTTGTCAAATGACTAACGTAGGTATCCATAGTGTTTGCACTGGGGCCACTTAGTAGCCACGCCTGGAGGTCGGAAGGCGGCATCGCTTGTATTCTCTGCAGCTGATGCACGATGAGTGAGCACATAAATATTAAGTCTGATCTGACCGTGGTACTAAAAGAAAAACACTAGAGTTCAGTTTGAAGCTAAAAGCAAATCTCCTGGGGGGAAAAAAGAGTTTTGGCCTTTGGTCTAAGCTGTAATTTCTCGTGCTGTAAGAGAATCTTTTCAGAACATACCCAGTGTTTATAAAGTACTATAAACATAAAGATTTTTCCATAAACACCTGAAATCATTTAATTTACTTTTAAAGAAAAGTTTAGGCATTTTAAATGAGGCCGTTTCTCGTTAGTTCTAGGACCATGAAATGAATTTTCCAGTTTGGGGATGCATGTGAGATCCAGAGAGCATCATAATGTTACATGTGGCTTTGACTTATAATCTTCCAAGGGGAACTTAAATGAGGCATAAATTAAAGTGTCTCTATGGAATTAAGTAAAAGTTTCGCCTTGATAGGGTGGGTGGAGTGCCGAGAGAGACGGGCCAGGTGTCCAACAGCCAGCCGCCAGGTAATGCAAGGTGGCCATGGGCTGTCCAGTGAAGCCAGCGGGACATGATACAGGAGGGGGACAGCTCTCAGGAAGCTCCCATGAGCCCACGGTGCTGGCACAGTGGAGGCGGCAGGAGGAGGTGCCTTTCACTGTCGGGCACAAAGCTGGCTCTGGGGAAGGACCTGTCCCCACACCCAGCGCTGTGGAGGCCGGAGGTGCAGCTGCTGCCTTGTGGAGGCCCACGATGCCCACCTCCTCTTCTTCCGACTCTTTCTCGCTTTGCTTTCAGCGCCTTGGTCCTTGGTGTTTCCTTCCTCTTTTCATCTGTAACCTTTGCCCTGAAAGACACGAGGGCCCAGAATCCAGGTCTTCTTGGTGGTTGTCTTTCCAGCATCTCGTCCAGGTTTTGAAACTAGATTCTGCGCAGCCCCAGGTGTTCCCAGCAGGCACCCTGAGACGACTGGGTAGAAGAGAGTGGGAGGGAGACACCAAGGCTCGGGATTATGCCCTCCCTCAAGTGGACGCCAGTGGTATTTATTTCTTTCCGTGAACGTTAGAGTAAATCCCTCTCATGCACAGCCACATGGCTGTTTTTCAGACACTGTGTCCTTGGGTGTGGCAGGGTGACATGTACCCAGTGTGGGGAGCCAGGCTATGGGGCAACAGAGCCCTCAACAGTCAAGGGCTGGAGTCAGCTCACTTTGTTCATACACCTGGCACTGGATGGGACTGTCTACACAGATTGTTTAATATGCTTTTTTAAAGAAAGCACTGTAGGGGCTGGGGAGATAGCTCAGTAGAATAAGCACTTGCGTGGAAAACGCAAGGACCTGAATTCAATCCCTGGTCCCGCAAAAAAAAAAAAAAAATCCCATTTGGGGCTGGGGAGATAGCTCCAAGGCACAAGTGCCTGCTGGGCAAGTGCAAGGTCGTGAGTTCGAACCCCGGTCCCAAAATAAAAAAAGAAAGCACTGTCACTCACTTCTCTGGGGAATGAGTCCCTTCTCTTCCTGAAGAGAATGTCTCAGGAAATAGGAGACAGCTGCTGCCTTCACAGGTAGAAAGGACATAGCTGCTTTTGGCAGCGGAGCCCAGAGTGTGGAGTGTGTCTAGCTCCTGAGTGTGGCGCTGTTGCCGGGACAACCTGACAGTCCCTTGTAGGTAGACTATCCCTATTGATCCAGACACGCGCTCTAAATACATCCTCCATTCCATAACATCGTGGGCCTCTGCTCACTGTCTCAGTCTCTGAGTGTTGGCTGATATGTCTAAAACATTCCCCCAGATAGCACCCTGCGCCTGACAGCCTTCAAGAGCTGTCTCCCCACAGGATAACATGGCTACACAACTATGGAAACACTTTATAGCGCATGAAATTCTATAAATAAAATGACTCCAAGACTGCTCCAATTTATACAGTAAATTATAAATACTTACCAAAACTATATGTCACAGCTCTTCTAAAACAACTTGGGCAGTGGTACTCTACCTGGAGACCCCAAACCCTGAGAAGCAGTATCTTCCAACTGTCTTTAATGGACAGCAGCTGTGGCTGGCAGCGTGGCCTAATCGCTGAGGTTGCTGAAAGGAAAGCGATGAAAAGAGCTCTGAGTTGTGAAGTACTGTGCTGTGGGACTCACGAATTTGCCAGCCTTTGTGTTAGGTGGGGATGCCCCCCAGCTTCTGAGAAATAAGAACTGACCTGCAGATGAATCATAGCATGTCTTCATCGTGATGAGGCTGAAAGTCCATCCCTAAGAAAGTCCCTTTAATGAAGCACAGTGTTTTTTAGTTTGAGAAAAATAAGACTTGCTGCATGAATTCGGTGCCAGATTCCCTGGGCCTAGTCCAGTAGGTGCTTGGAAACACTGATTCGGCTTTAAGCGGAGGTGCCTGAATCTGCCTCTGACAGGTTGGCAGGAGAGTGGAAGAGAATGGCAAGCGTCCTGGGAAGCTTCATCCCCTCTGGAACGACATCTAGGGAGCAGAGGCCTGCTGCACTGTCAGGTGATCTTCAGAGATGCACAGTAGCTTGGCCTCAGAGAGCCACACCTCGGTTAGGCTCCTCACCCAGCCACTTAGTGGCTTCATATCTCAAGCCCAATATTTAGCTTCCCTGAGTCAGTTCCTTTGGGGATAATAATTCTTCACTGCATTATTGTATTATACAAAGTACTTGGCACTTTTCCCTGCCACTTGGTAAGTATTCAAAATAAAGAGTAGCAATAATTTAATATAGGATAGGTTCCAACTTAGAGCCAGAGAGAAATTTTTAGAGGGTTGTTGGTGGTGGGTTTTTTTTGGGTTTTTTGTTTTTGTTTTTTTTTTTTTAATCTCTCCTCTGCTCCCATGATTGAGGAATGGAGGGTAGAAGTCATCTGGCCTTCCGGAGTCAGGAGGCTGGTCGGAAATGGGTGCGTCCCCCTGCACAGGTCAGCAGAGGCAGAGCCACCCTCACATCCCCACACAGGGCCCCCCACATGGGACCTCTTCATATTCACTGGATTTCACCACAACATGATTTGTTATATATTTTATTTACTTTTTCTTTCAATGACCTTTACTAGCACATTTTAGATAGCCAAAATGATCACATTCGTCATAGAACCTGTACATGATATAGCTTGATTCTCTTTTTTCAGTTCCTGTACCCTCCCTTCAGCCCCTCTTCTTCTTCCCATTTACAAAAGCACAAAAACATGCTTTATTTTAAAAATGGAACATTGTTAGAGTCGAGCTTCTAAAGTGTTTCATCAATAGAATAGATGTGTCAGGAAGCCAGGCCATGGTGCAGTGGATCTGGCAACCCCAGATGCACCCACTCAAGCAGGTTAATTAGGGCTTCACATTAAGAAAGCTCTGTGAGGGCCCGGCGGGATGGCTCAGTGGTCTAAAGCGCCTGCTTGGGGAAGCTTGGGCGGCTTGAAGGACCACGGTTCAATCCCCGGCACCACATGCTGCGCCAGCCCTGCCCTCGGGGTGGGCTGAGCCGGCCATAAAAACGAGTGAATAAACAAACAAAGGTTCTGAAACAAGAAAAAAAATAAAAAAATAAAAATTTAAAAAAAAAGAAAGCTCTGTGAAAATGTTTGTTTATAAACTGAGGAAATGGTTATGGAAATTGATTCTACTCAGAATTTTTATTTTATATTGTCTTGGACTTTTCTCCATCAAATATTAATAATAGAAAAGGCATTACAGGGCAGGCTTGCTTAAATAAATCAGTGTCAATAGGAAGACTGAAACTGGGATATAGCTCAGTGGTAGAGCGCTTGCCTAGCATGCATGAGGCTCTGGGTGCCGTCTAGCATCACCTACAGTGAAGAGTATGGAAGCGGTTTTTTGTTTCTCACAATAACTGCTCTACAAAAATGTTCACTCAAGAGTCCATTAATTGATGAGGTCGCTTATGGCATTTGACGTTTAATTCATTTTAATTGCAACTTTGGAGAAGTACTCTCGAAACAAACTGTACCTACCTTCCCATTTGTTCATTGAGTTATTACTGTGTCTTGGTAACTTCAAAACTAATTGTTTTCTGTATCATGTAGGCTGTTTTTATAAATGAAGCCTTCTTAGTCAAGACTTTTCTATGCCCATTGGAAGTTTCAATGAGTAGATTGTTAAGAAAGGTAACTGTAGTATTCTGTTAGGTAAGCTCAGATTTGCAATGCCATCTGTGTGGGAACCCTATTACTAGGAAGATTGTATACTACCATGTGTTATGTTCTTCAGTAGGGAAGGCCTTCATCTGGGGCCTCCTGTTACAGCCTCCCTGCTGAGCCCATGCTTCACCCAACATTGGAACAAGTACTTCTTTTCAGAGCCAACACTGAGTGTCTGCCTCCTCCCTCCCCCAGTCTCCTTGGCCTGAGGCTTGAATTTTGGAACCCTCTTCAGAGAAAAGTCTATTTTAGATCTTTACTATCAATGTTTAAAACTGTAAGAAAAGAAAAAGAAACTTAAGCATTTAACAATCAGAATTTTGATTACAAATCATGCTTGCTCTTAGGTAATTTTCAAATAGTTTCATTTATTGACACTTTTTATTATAAAACTTTAACTTCTTTTTATCTGAAAATACCACTGATGGCTATGCGACAGGGTTATGAACTCTGTATAAAAGCCTCTTTATAAATAAGATTTCTTAAGGCTGTAATGATTTTTTTATCTGAGAGTGGGAGTGTGGGAAGAAAAGTAAAATACAGGGCAGAGAGCATGCCGTGAAGACAAAGTTACAAAGTTCAAGGAAGCGGGATTACAAAACTGCCTTCTTTGCATTGCCAACAACATCATGAATTTGGCTTTTTGGAGAAGAAAATTCACAGTGTAAAGGCAAGTCCAATTTTAACTCAAGTTCACCTGTAAGATGTAAATTTTCTGGGTCAGGAAGATAGCTCATCGGTCTAAGTGCCTGCCTGGAAAGCACAAGGACCTAGGTACAGAATGCTGTGCCAGCCCTGCCCGAGGCCTGCCTAGCTGGCCACCGAGACTGGGTGTAGTGACACATGCCTGTAACCCCAGCCCTGGGGAGGCTGAAATAGGAGGATTAGTGCAAGTCTAAGCTGCATAGTGAGACCCTATATCAAATACATAAATCAAAGATATTTTTTTTAAAGTTTTTAAAAACTTAGTAAATTTCCTGAATCATTAAGAAAATCAAGAAACAAAATGACCCAGACACCCCCTAAGTATTTGAAAATCTTTTTAGTGACTTCTCATAGTGCCAAGCAGTGTGATCTTTGAGGCAGGGGATACTGCACAACCAGGCGTGTGCAACAGATTTGACTAAGACTAAACTCTAAGGAAGCAGGTAGCCCGTTAGCAGGAAGCTCCAAGTCATTGTCTCCTACGTAAGAATTGAAGAAGGACCACTGTGAACTTGATTTCTCTTCCCCAAAGGATATCTGAATACTGTGGGTAAAGAATGTGTTACAGGGAAGTGTTATGTTTACTCTTCTTAAGCTGTGTCATTGGTCAGTGACTGAAGAGTGTGAAATGGTTGTTTCTTCCCTATTAGAGAAATAAGGTGTTCCTAAAACCAGAAATACAAGCTTCCTAAAAAAATGTTGTCACACTCTCAAAAACTCATTTGTACGTACTATGCCATTTCACAAATACTTGGTATGGGTTTCATTTCTCATATTCTTTTAATTTCTGGAAATGTCCAAGATGTGTAACAAATCAGTTTATAGACAAAATGCATAAATATTCCAGTTACAAGTGTTGGAATTTTTGTCCTGCAAGCATGTACATTTCCTAACCTGTTTCCCAGTCATGCAGAAATGTGTTAGCACCATTAGCAATTTCTTCCTGGGTGTGGTGGCACACCCCTGTAGTGCCAGCTACCTGGGAGGCTGAGGCCAGCTCGAGTAACTTAGCGAGACCTTGTCGAATGAATGAATGAGCCAGTGGGCTGCAGGTGGAGCTTCACGAGATGTTTGTTTAGCATTCATGAGACCCTGGGTTCAGTCCCCGTTAGTACACAAAAGAGAAACTCCTGCATTAATTGTAGCGTGTGGCCATGTATTGAAAAAGCCTTTCTCCATTTTCATGGGTTGTTGGTCCTTTACCCCATGCGCAGATTCCTCCCAACTGACCTGCTGAGAGAAGAAAGGGAAAAGGAAGTAAATAGCTGCTCTGAGGCAGGAGATCCAGGCACGCTCTCCACAGTCTTCTGAATGTCCCATTCCACGCTGTGGTGATTTTAACCAAGAATCTGGCATTGGGTTTGACTTGTTGCCTGTCCTCCCTCTAACCTGAAGCCTCCACAGTTGTCTGTTCTCTTGGGCCCACTGCACCTTCTCCTTAGCGATTGGATGAAAAGCTGCCATGATTATTTGTCTAGCTCTCTGCGGCCAGTGACAGCATGACAGAGGCAGAGCTCAGGGACAAAGTGGATGGTCTCCCACCTGTGCTCTTAAGAGAAGTTGGCCACAGGGTTCCAGGACCATATGCAACTTCACCCCCAGGTTGTGTACATGCATGTACACACCCAGGCATATTTTTCAAGCTTATTCAAATTAAAAAATAATTTTTTGAGTAAGCAAGCTTCTTCTAATCTAGTGTCCCTTGTAACAACTGCTTCCATCCCTTCCTTTCTAGCCAATTCCAGAAAAGCACAACCTGCTTCACTGAGTGCTCTCGCTTCCCATTGTTCCTTTAGCTCTAGAATCTTCCATCCGCTCCCCACATGGGCCTCAAGGCTTATTTGCTAAGCTTACAGCAACCTGCTACCTGTCACCTACATAGAACCTCTTGCAGCTGTCTTCACAGCTGGCTGACATGGCTCCATCTCTACCCTCTTGGGCTGCAGGCCTCCCTCCTATGGCCCCCTTAATTCCCTTTGGCCCTGGCCCTGCTATGTGAGGGCTCAGCTGCTGCGTTTTTCTCCTCTTCTGCCCTCCCCTGAAGACCTCTGTCTTCGCCTCACCTTGGGAGCTCAAAGCTGTCATCCCTTCAGGTCCTGCCACCTTGCACAAAGTCAAGCTCAAGCAATAGTTACAAAACTGAGCTCCTTCACCTCCTCCAGTCCCTGTGCTGAGTTTCTACTTGCTCAGTGCTGTCCCCATTTGTGTCATCATCTAAGCTTACAGACCCAAGCATCTTTCTATTTGTTCATGTCCTCAGTACCTTCTGCATAACCCTTCTTTGTAAAGAGTCTACTCAGTAAAGTTTCCATGAATTTATTCTTCCCCTGCTTCCTTGATTGAACCCATGGGGCTCCATAAACTCTTGCACACTCTTTTGTTAGTGTGTTTAATGGCTTTATCTTAATTATATTTGTCTCCCTCCTTCATAACTAATTTCATGAGTGACTCATTTGGGTACATTAAACACATGCTCACTGAGCATACAGTAGACATTCAACATATATTTGAACAATAACTTGCCAGACGCACTTAATATAGTGTGTAGGAAGAGAGGGTGCGCTGGCCCGGTTCCTCAGACTCATAGAGACAGGGGAAGAAGATGATGGCCTTGACCCAAGCCCTTCGCCCCGACTGAGACATCGTCCATCTTTTCTGTCAAGCCTCCACTCTTAGTGTGTCCAATAGCATGCTGAGTGTGCTCGCTAGGAACGGGCCTGCTAGACTGTTGATGGACAGAACTTAGTGTTTCTACATCTGGGCAACTGAACTTTATATTTAGCTCTAGGTTAGCAGTCTGTTGCATAAACACCGAGGAGAATATTATCAATACTAGGGTGGTGGGCTCATACATTGATGAGAACATGGGCATTTTAAAAGAAAAGGAAGGGCTACAAAAGTGAGCTCAAGGCCAGCCTCAACTGCATAGCGAGACCCTGTCTCAAAAAGACAAAAAAAAATAAATAAATAAAAATAAAAAAAAAAAGAAAAGGAAAAGACTTCTGCGAGTGAGCAAGGGTGAAGGTGCATTAGAGGTGTATCAGCTCAGAGAACAGCTTCAGACCAGGGAAGGGCTCAGGAAGTAAGGTTCTGGGTACAAGGGCAGGTCAGCCCTCCGTGCCACCACCTGGGTCTGCCTGGTGCTCCTTGGCCTTGTCTTGGACAGGACTGTGGTGCCAGGATCTTCACAGTGAACACCCAGACTACTCATAGCCAGATAGTGCCTGCAGACGGGCAGAGGTCACCCCACCCTCCTGGCAACACCCTCCTGAACACAGGACGCCAGTCCTACGCTCAGCCCTGGATGCTCACGGGTTATTCCTGAAGATGCGGACATTTCTCCCTTCAGAAGTTACCACTTGAGGTCCTAGTCCACTGGGCACAAAACAAGCCACTAAATCATCATTTGGGCCTAGTAATTGCCCTCTGAGATGCTGACAGTTAAAGCCACATTCCTAGCTGGCGAGTGTAGGTACTGTCATGGCCGCTCTAGTACTATGCCAGACCGTGGTGAGGGTGGAGACTTCTGGCCCAGGTCAGCTGGGCCTTTTTTGTTCCCAAGGTTGTCACAGAAATGAGCCCTGAGTCCAGAGCATTTGTCAACATCAGAAGGTATTACAAGATATATGTTTAAAAGTACCTTTATGTTATACTTTTTAGAGAAAAAAAAAATCTGTTAACTTCTGTCTGATATTCTGTATGATATACTTGTGTCTGAGGTGTAGATCCCAACTGCCATTCTCAGCAGCGATAAGTCCCTGCCGTGCCGGCCCCTTGGCTAGTTACATGCCTGGGGAGTAAGTAAAGGTAGCAGCACTTCAGGAGCTAGGAGCAAAGTCCTGGTAGCTGCAGTGTTGGGTCCCCAACAGCATGCCACATTGAGGCCAGGCAGTGGGAATGAGTCCTTAGGTGGGGGAGGCTTAGAAGCTAAAGCAGAGAAGCCAGGTGTGGTGGCACACGCCTGTAATCCCAGCACTTGGGAGGCTGAGGCAGGAGGATCAGAGTGAGTTTGAGACCAGCCTAGGCTACAAAAGTGAACTGAAGACCAGCCTGAACTGCATAGCCAGACCCTGTCTCAAAAAGACAGAGAAAGAGACAGGAAAACACATGCTGTGTTGATGTGACCCTGAACACACCACTCAGAGCTGACATTCTTATGAGGATGGGTGAGAGCCAGCCTGCAGAGGGAGGGCCTGGGTCGATGGCGGATGAGGCCGGCCCTGGCCCAGCAGCCGCAGGGGGCCATGGAGATGGAAAGCAATATGATAGAAGCCACAAGCCTTTAGAAGGAATGTGCTGGAAATGGAGCACTTCAAAGTGAAAGAGCTACTTTCCTCTTGGATGTAAATGTCCCGTGTTGAACCAAATCAAGAAGCAAAGAAGAACAGAATTATTTCTGTTCTAAGAGTATAAGAGACTGGAGGTAAAATGGTACAAGAAGCCCTCACTGTTTATAACTTCTGAGTCCCAAAATGTGCATGTCCCACCAAGGCATATAATTCTACCCATAAAGTGGTGGGAAATATGACTTCATTGAGCCAACCACTCCTGCCACCCCAAGTTCAGACTACCAAGGCCGTGTGTGTCTGTGGCCCGTCTGCCCCTGAGAGCCGCCCTTCCCACCTTTTGGAAAAACACAAACTACTTCTTCGATGCCTCAACCAGAATAACCCCTGAAATCCTTGTCATAGGTGGGATCCTTTTAAAGTTGTCTTCTTTTTTTTTTTTTTTTTTTTAAGTACTATTTTTCCAAAGTGGATTTCAAGTAAACCTACTTATTTCACTTTGAATTCTTAATTACACCCAAACTCCTTTCAGGAATCATGCGGCCACCTCCAAACTGCCTCTGTCTGAAGTTCTGCTTGCGCATTGAACCCTTAACAGCCCAGTTCACCAGAGCTGTCTCCTCACTGCACCCTGGCCAGCCCCCTGCACACGGTGGGAGGCCAGTAAGAAGCCCTCTGAGAGCACTAGACTATCAAGGCGGTAGCAGAGCATCTAGGTGACATTTAGCACCTGGGGTTGGCTATGAGAATAGGCAGAGAGGACTTCCTTCTTCCCTTTGGCCAACTGCAAGTGGCTTCTTCTCTTAAGTTATAAGCTTCACATCAGTCAATTATTACAAACTAACTGTATGTTACAGTTGATATTGCCACACATTACTGTTGACATATCAGGAAAACAACCCTTAATGAGGTATCATATTTAATGACTAATTCCAAACTTCAGTGATCCTAAGTTAACTCAGCATTAACCATGTTTCCCTTGAGCTCCACTCTAGCCCAACACTGAGAAGTGATTACTTACTTTTAAATTTAAAAACTGAACTGAGCCCTCCTTACATTTGCTGTGATTGCTGTTACTCTAAGCAGTACTTAACCAAACACTGCTGTCAGAAAGTTACGCCCATCCCGCTAGATTCTGCCAGAGTCCCTAGGGAAGGAAGGAAACAGCTGTTGCATGGGTCTCTAATCAGACAGAAGGAGGGTGACAAGATGCTCCCGGACAGCTGAGAGGTGAGCTGACCCCGCCAACTCTGAGCATTCCTGTGGGTTCTCACCAGTTAGCAGCACCCCGAAACAGTGTCCAAGCCCAGCAATCGTCTTTTTCCCTGCAGTTACTGAGAAAGAAATCTACTGCTCTGAATATTTTTTAGCTTAAAGAGTTTCTGTGGATAGGTGCAGTGATCCCAGGTTGCGGGAAGAAACGCAGAAGATGGGACTTGAAATAGCTTCCACCTCACTTAGCGCCCAGATTTGCTCACGGTCATGGGAACTCCCCCTCACAGCTGCTTTTCTTTGGCCAGTGAACCGGGCCTGGGACCCCAGCGGAAGGCCTAGTGCAGTCAGTGTAGGTGGTGGAAGCTGCGTGGTAACCATGGGAGCCCACGAACCGTGGCTTCAGCAACCTCAGCGCCAAAGCTGGTCGGAGCACGCGGCACACTTGGACTTGGCCCTGCGGCCCCACAGCGGCTTGGACAGAAAGGGGCTGAAGGCAGAGGTGAAAGTCTACTGGGAAGGTGGCCCAAAAGCTGGCGGGGTTAGTCAAAGCCCAGCGCTTTGCGGAGTCAGGATTGGCCGTTTTTAACCTCTGCAGGTTAGGGTACCCTAGCAGAACCAGGTAGAAACTGCCCCCTGCCGTCTGACACGGGGAAGTACATGTCAACTGCCCGCACCTTGGGTAAGGGTTGCCTTCCCAAATACCTGCAGGGGCTGGAAAGCAAGCTTGGGTGAGCACAGACTTGGTGGGTCACTGAGATCCTCTCCGACCAGAGGGTGGGCGAGCCAGAGGCAGCTCGTGGCAGAAGCCCCACATTTCAGGACTGGAGCACTGCCTCGCTGCTTCCTCCTCGACCACGCTGTTGCTCAAAGTGCGACCCCTGGTCCGGCTGCATCCGTTATGCGGGGAGTGTGAGCCACGCAAGCTTTCAGGCCCTGCCCTGAGTCCCTGTGTTTTTTTGTTTGTTTGGTTGGTTGGTTGGTTGGTTTTGGTTTTTTTGTTTGTTTGTTTTGTTTTGTTGTTTTGTTTTTTGTCTTTTTGAGACAGGGTCTCGCTGTACAGTTCAGGCTGGCCTTGAGCTCAGTTTTGTAGCCCAGGCTGGTCTCGAACTCTCACCGATCCTCCCGCCTCAGCCTCCCGAGTGCTGGGATTACAGGTGTGCACCACCACGCCCGGCCGTCCCTGTGTTTTAAGCAGAACCTCAGGTGACTCACATGCACAGTACAGAGAAGCCTGGAACATAGCCTCGCAGGAACTCTGAGCCTACAAAAAGTCTGCCCTTCCCAATGTGAGCCAAGCCGAGCCCCATTAGAGCAGTGAATACACAAAACTCAGCAGGAGAACGTACTCCTGTCCGCATCCTGCCTGCCGTATGTCCCTAACACCTCTGCGCTGTGCACCGTCACACTGCGCCGCTTCCAACCAGAAATGCTGCGACTTGCCACAGTGTACACTGTTCCAGTTCCCAGAGGCTGACATTGGCCAAGCAGCTTCTTTCCCAGCACCTGTGTGACAGGTGCCTGCCGGCTCCCAGCAGCCCCTGCGCTTACCGCGTCGCACACGTGCTCCTTCCTGTCTTCTCTCCCGTGCACACACACCCCTGCTGCTAGCCTTCAACAGTAGCCCTGGCCCTGCAGGACGGAGCTGGGCACACCAGGGCCCTTGTCAGACTGCTGCTAACCTGGAGTGTTCTTTTCTGCGCCAGGTCAGGGAAGAATGCCGACTCCTGAACGCCCCACCTGTTCCGCCCCGAAGCGCAAAGCCTTTGTCCACCAGTCCCTCCATCCCTCCTCGCACGGTCAAGCCAGCGCGGCCACAGACTCGCTCTCCCAGCCCCACCTTGTCCTACTATTCTTCAGGGCTGCATAACATGTAAGTCTCACTACCAGGGCTCTCCACTGCCTCATCCTCTCACCAGCCAGCTCAGCCCGTTGGGGACGTCGCCTAAGCAGGGTGGTGGGAGAGGGAGTGGCTTTTATCTTTTAAAAGCTTTTTTTTTTTTTTTTTTTTTTTTTTTTCTGCAAGAATATGATAGAGGTCCTGTTGATTTTGACCTGAGATAGAAAAGCCAAAGTCTTGGGAGGAAAAATTTCTCCGGGGTCAACGAGAGACTCAGTGACCCCGGCCCATTGGCCTCATAAGCCAGCATCTACTTCTTGCCACCCTGATTTTGGCATAAGCAGACTGCACTTTCCATCAGGACCTTGCAAGGAAGGATCCCCTGGGCTCTCTGCTCTGCATTTCTACCCTGTCGGGAGCCCGTCTTGGCCTTCGCTGTGACGCAGGCAGTGGTCCCATCTTGTCCGGAGCCTTCCCTCCCGTGTGCCGCAAGTTCACTGCCTTTGCATTGGGTCCATTCCACTGTTGGCAGGTGCCAGCATTTGTTTGTAAAGAAATCTTTTGTATCATCAAGTTAGAATCTGTCTCTGTGTCACTTTCATCCATGTCCAGAGAATCAAGACAGATGCACCGCGCTTCTCTTGTTAGCCCTTGAAACCGTGATCTTGCAATGAAGCAAGTCGTGTCTTCTCCAGAGCAGCGTCATTTGCGTGACTGTTGTGTAGACATTGCCATCTGCTCCTTCCTAACCTGGTCACCCCCTCTGAGCCCACCTTAGTGTCATTGTCACTCTTAACATGCCAGTACAATGGAATGCACCACACCATGTGTGCTTTTCAAATCAAAAGTAGCTCTCTTTGCAGGATTTGTAAAAGTTCTCTGGTCATCAGACTTCTTATATGAATGTAGCTTAGCTGTGCAGATATCAAGGATACACATCTCATCAAAAGCGTTGCTTGGAGCCTCAGGCTTTGGGGTGGAAATAGGGCCACGGGGGTGGCATGGTCGTCGTGTAGCGGTCCTACATGGATCCCAGGCGTGTGGTACTTGTGGCACCTCCGTCGTGGCATCTGTCAGTGCCAAGTGTGGTTTGAGAATTTTTCTTGTAATAAAAATCCAGACACTAACAATAATTTCCTTATTAGCTTAAAAAAAGTTTTCTATCTCCATGGTAGCATTTTAAATCATTATGTACCATCTCAGTAATTACCAATGTGTTTTACTAACAAATCCTTATTTAAAAGCGATGTTAGCATGTACTTCGTTGAAGTTATGATAAATATATTTTTCCTAGCTGGTTAGAATTGTGGACAATAAGAGGTAGGGAATTTAGCTTGGAGTCTTTTCTCCCTACTAATTTCCTCTCTTTTGTGTGTTTGCTTTTTAAGCAGCGTTACTAAAAGTGACACGAGTCCTTCTGAAAGCGCTCCCATTTCCTGCTATCCATGTAACCGAGTAAAAACCGACTCCACGGAGCTCAAGTCCCCATTTGGAAGTCCCTCTGCGGAAGCCCTGTCCTCCCGGCTCTCGTGGCCTAACCATTATTCGGGAACGTCAGAGAGCCAGACCCGGAGTGACTTCCTGCTGGAGCCAAGCAGGAGTTACAGTTATCCCAGACAAAAGACACCTGGCACACCAAAGAGAAACTGCCCAGCACCTTTGGATTTTGACGGCCCCGAGCTGCCGAGTGGCACCCCCAGCACAGCCATTGCGGAAGGTAGTGGTGGTGCCTCAGGTTGTCCCAAGTCAGCCAGCTACTCCCTGGAGAGCACCGAGGGAGGCACCCTTGCCACGGGCATGACCAAGCAGAGCGCATCCTGCCCTGCCTTACCCCCCAGGGCTCCAAAGCCAGTGGAACAGAAAACGGCTGTGGAAACGTCTCCTCTGCCTCTGAAAATTGATGGTGCTGAGGAGGACCCCAAGTCAGGGTCACCGGACCTCTCCGAGGACCAGTACTTTGTTAAAAAGGGCATGCAGGACATCTTCTCCATCTCTTACCCTTTCTCCTCCCCGCTGCACCTCCAGCTAGCCCCCCGGTCCTGTGGCGATGGCTCCCCGTGGCAGCCACCTGCTGACCTGTCAGGACTCTCTATAGAGGAAGTGTCTAAATCACTACGGTTCATTGGTTTGTCCGAAGACGTCATATCCTTCTTTGTCACTGAAAAGATTGATGGGAATTTGCTTGTTCAACTAACAGAAGAAATCCTGTCAGAGGATTTCAAATTAAGCAAACTTCAGGTGAAGAAAATAATGCAATTCATTAATGGCTGGAGGCCCAAAATATAGCCAAATCACCCAGCTAGCATGGACCAGAACTGATAGATGTGTGTGCTAGAGGGGGTGGGCTGGGACACAATCTCATGTTTTTGCACTAGAACCTTCTCTGTAACTAGGGATAAGAGAAACTCTTACTATGCAGATTACATTTTTGAATGGTGGACAGGCTATTTTGTACAACAATAAAGATGCTGTACAGAACACTTAGAGGTGTGCCTTGTACGTCACTCAACGCTCCACAGCTGCTAAGGAACAAAACAGGCGCATGCAGAGAAGTCATCTTATACCCCACTAGGTTTACCTGAGAAGGTGTGATATTTATTACAAAATAGCCAAAGCCAAAAAAACATCCGAATCTTTAAAAGAGAAAGAAAAAAACACTTTTCAGTAATTCCCTTCTTTGGGAAGAGTTCATGTTAGACAATTAACTATGTTGTGTGCTCTGTTGTTTGGACTGCGTAATGCTAATTGTTCTACTTTTGTGCCTGAAAACGTTAGTGATGTGAAATGACACTTTAATGTTATATGCTTGGTGGGGATCTTTTTATTAAAAGGCATCTTCCTAGTCATGTTGATAAAGGTTATATGAATTCCTTTGAAGTAATACAATTCATGACCACAATAATTGACCTAACTCCTGCTAGATTTTATTGAGCAGAGGAATAAATGAAATATACCTGTAAGGGTGTACATGTGCATATATCTATGTATGTATATTGGTACACAACACACACTTGCGCATTATGTTTTAAGCAATTTTGAATTGGATATTTTAGGTAGTCTCTGTTCCCTTTCAAGCATCCAGTGAGGCTTTGGGACCATAAAGCAAGCTGATTCTGTAAGGAACAATGGACAGAATGATTCCTGAGGTTCTCGGAAACATAAGCTTGGCAGCTCAGTCTTAACTCGGCTTCAGAAAACTTGGAAGGGACCAATAAAGGATCTGAATTGAAGAATTACATGTGATCTTAAGCCCATGGTAGAGTTGATTTTTGTGTTTCCATGCCAACATCTGAAGATAGTAATTTGTGGTGAATGGGAACTCTCAGCCTTGAGGGTCTTTTCCTGTGGCATTGACTACTGAGGAGCCTGAGGAACCTGCCCCAGGGAGTGTGAGGCATTCCCAACGCTGCGCATCTTGCTCTAGGAGAGCTTAGGAGTCAGCTGCACCAGCCTTCTCTTGGTGTAAGTGCTCTGTCAGTTGGGTAATTCTGAAGATTTCAGTAAGAGCACATGTTAATTTCCTAAGCTTTACCCTCCTCTCTTATAAGCCAAATGCAACCCTGCTTATATTGTGAAGAATTCCAGGAGGATAGTGTGAGAATTTTTGCAAAATGTGGTTAAATCCTTCCAATTTAATAGCATCATTCTCATTCTTCTTGAAGTATAAACCTTAGAAAAGGGTTAGTTCTCACTGAGAACAAAGCATCCTCCAAAGAGCCCCTGAGCCTGTCCCCAGGTTGAATATGCAGCCTGTGACCAAGGTACACACACTGTGGCCTCATGGGCGGAGTAGCTCAGCCACAGGGGTCAGGATGACTTACATAGGACTGTATCATTCTACAATCTCTTTTTACTCACTAAACAAATTTAAAGGCAACATCCATCCAACTGGCTTGGTAACCCCATGAAACATGTCTTCAATTCTTGGCAGTAAAAAGCTGTTTTTATTTAATCCATGTCATGGATTAGAGTTAAGTTGATACCTGTTATAATTTTCCATTTTACATCTCTTTAAGAAAACAAAAAGGGTTTTATTGTTGTTGTTGTTCCTAACATGCCTCCCATAATGTAAATACTAGTAATCTAGGTAAGAGAATACCCCATGAAAATGTCACCCAGAGGCATCTTCAGAAGTACCTGACAGAGCTGTGAAGTGTCCAGCACTACCTGCCCACACCCCACACCTGTGCAACTCCCAGGAGAGGGGCTCAGTCCTCAGCCAGCAGGCCACCCCTCAGAACTTCCCTTTGAATAAAAACAGACGGAAAACTGCACGTTTTCCATGATAGACCCTGGCTCCATCGGTTCTGAAGCGCCTCACGCTTGGATGTGAACGGCAACGCAGAAGCGAGGAACCAGGCTGGCTTGGGTTTCCTGGGTAGGTCGTGCTCCGCAGGGCACTGACTCCTTTTATCTTTATTTTCTTTTGCAGAAATCTTAGCACAAAAGAGGGTTGCTTTCTTTGGGTTGGTGCTTTTGCATTGGTCTCGGCCTGCTGATGCCATGCTTACACTGGCTGGTGCCCTGGAGAGCCCTGCAAGGCGGCAGAGACTGGCCTTGGCTCCTGTATGCCCGTGTGCTCACTGAGCATCTTTCGTCAGCAGTGCTTGTCTTGACCAAAGACGTGGCTCGGGCCTTCTCAAAACTCACTTTGTTTATATTCAAATTCACAGTTGCTCACACCAGCTCAATGCATAGAAACTGAAGTAGGCCCGTCTTAAGGTGTCCACAGACAGAAGCAGTGGCAGCTCCGGACAAGGCGTAAGATAAACACTCCAAGACCATTAGAACCTGCTGTAGAGTGGAGGCAGAAAGTGTCTTTCATTGTTCTCTTGTACTTTCTTTTATTGACTTCAAAAAATTGTACTATCCTCTGACAGTTCTAAAATGTCACAAATAATGATAAGCATCATCATCCAGCAGAGCACCTGCCTGTGGAGGGCGTGTCTGGTCAGGCACCTGTAGCCAGAGCCAATTATGACGAGAAGTGTAGAGGGGTAGTAAGGGAGATAGCCCTTCCCATCCCGGGGCTGTGACTTTGAGTGGACAGCATGCACAGCCGTCACCCAGACAGCTTTCTAGGTCAAGCGTGCGCACATCTTTCCTGGCAGGTCCCTCGCAGTAGAAGAGTGACGGGGGTGTAGGGGGAAGGGGCTGTCTGAAGAGGAGCTTTTCTTGAGTCTGTAAATTCATGGCTAAAATCCTCTTCCTGGCTCCTGTCAGGAAAAAGGTACAGCAGTAAACCAAGCCAAGCCTTTCAGATGTAGAAAGTGGACCCAACTCAGAGGGCAAACGCAAACACACAGATTGGTGCCTCCTCAGAATCTTGTAAATGCCTGCAAGTTCTCTCTTCAAGTTGAGCTGCTCCCCTTTATGAACTGTGAAATGTACGCTCACACTCTTCCAGCCTGCACCACCACTCAAGTTTATGAAGTTGTAGCAAACTGCCCGTTCAGCTCCATCAGAGTGTTTATCCTTGTCTCCTACGAAAATGCAACACTCTAATGGGAAACAGTAAGACAGCCCACCCCAGCTGACAGCAGACAGGCACACATGCCCTCTGCCCACCTCCCAGGGGCCCCACACATCCCGCTCACCTTCCTGAGAAGTTCAGGGGTCACTATGGATGGTTCACAGGCCCTTCATCTCCTAAATACTTGGGACAGTAAGTCACTGCTCTTCATGTGTCACAAGTTTAGCATCTTAATAGCAAACTGGAATACAAAATAGTTCTCCAAAGAATTTAGCAAACTATTCAAAGGAAATTTCATCTTCACCTGACCAGAAAAGTTCAACCTGTGGTTGGACACACAGGCTTTTAGAAGCGTGTCCATTCCACCAGCTTTCACTACTCCCTAGTCATCAGTAGGCTGCTGCAGCAAGAACAACAAGCCTAGAGGGCAAAGGAAAGGAAACAGGACTTCGATACAGTAAGGCTGTACCATAGTGGAATCCATAAGGCCATCTCATGTCACATCACCTCAGTCCTTCTGAGAACTCTAATTTGTGTCATTGTGGTTGCCAGGGACAAGAAGTCAGCGTGATTTTAGTTAAAATCATCTACAAATGTGTGTAATTCTGCTCTAATTTCTAAGCTATGGGTTTTGTAGTAGAGCTTATCAGGTTGCGAATTGCCTTTGTTTACAATCCATGTAGTAAGACTCAGATCATTTCTTAGCGATAAACTCCTTCTCCCATTTTCATCCGCAAGTTCCATTTCACATCCTGATTCAGCTAAGTCTAAAAATTGAACTCAAGAGTTTTGGTAGGTCTCCTTACGTGGAAATGGTGTATTTTTTTTTTTTTAAAGAAGTTTATAACCATCTTTATGGTTATAAATCATGAACCAGATTCTGGGCTTGGATAACTTGGTTGTCAACTACAAGTTAATAGTTGCATAGCTTTCCAGAGCATTACCTAAGGGGCCCAGTGTGTACCTCAAAATAAACACGGTATGTTATGTTTAAAAAATTATGTCTGTTGATTTAAATGGTTCTGAAATGTCTATAAATAAAAAAATTATCAAAGCTGTTCTTGCAGTTTTTCTTTAACAAGTCAGAGTCAGATCGATTTTCTAGGGCCTCTGTTCCCCTTTCTCATGGTGAACCTGTCTGGAAGAATTCCTAATAATGTGGGCCCATTGTGGATCAAGAGCCTGAAGATGATGACTGTTGTACATAAAGTTGGTAGCCAGGTGACCTGGTAACAAAGAATCCAGTTATCTGTGTAAGGAGATGGAGCAGAGGCCAAACCTAGATGAGTAAAGACTAAGTAAAGACTTCATAAACACATTCAAATGGGATGGGAGAAAAGGAAATACAGATTCATGTCTGTGACCTGTGCTTCAGTTTTTGGTGACAGTGTAGCCGAAATGGTCAGGAATCCTAGAAAAAGAGTCATGAATATTTCACCTGCTGCAGTATCTGCCAGTGCATTTTATAGAGAAGCAGGAGAACAAGAAGAGATTGGTCAAGAGCTTTCATTGTGTTCGATGTAGTACAAAATAGCCTCCTGGCATTGCATGCCCTCAATTTTCCTGTCTCCTTGTCTAGACTATGACACCCCAAATTAGTTGTTCTACCTTCCGTTTAAGGCTTCAGTCATGGGGCTGGGGAGATAGCTCCGAGGCACAAGTGCCTGCTGGGCAAGTGCAAGGTCGTGAGTTCGAACCCTGGTCCCACAAAAAAAAAAAAAAAAAAAAAAAGGCTTCAGTCATGCCCTCCTGTTCCTCAGAGATAAGCCTGCCAAGACCCTTGGGCTACCACCTCCCTGGACCCTAGGGTGTGCACCAGCAGAGTGCAGGGGCTTGGAGCCAATGGAGTGAGCAGCCCAAGGACTGACCTCAGGCTCCTAGGGCCTCCTATGGCAGGTTTGCCCAGGGACCCTGGGCTCCTCAAAGTGGACACACGAGGTCTCAACTTGAATTTAGAAATAAGTGGGGGTAGAGCCAGGTGTGGTGGCGCATGCCTGTAATCCCAGCACTCAGGAGGCTGAGGCAGGAGGATCAGAGCGAGTTTGAGACCAGCCTGGGCTACAAAAGTGAGCTCAAGGCCAGCCTGAACTGCATAGTGAGACCCTGTCTCAAAAAGACAAAAAAAGAAAAAAAAAAGAAATAAGTGGGGGTTAGAACCAAATGCTTTCTAATTCCTATACATCTGAAGTTAGAACAAAAAAGCCTTATTATTTAAAACAACGATGAGGTGCTGGATGCCTGCTTCTTGCACCAAAGCGACTTCCACTTTCAGGCCCCTCTCTGCTGGCCCGCTGCTCTGTGGCTTGCTCAGACACCTTCGATTTGCACACTCAGGCCCAATGACTTGGTGGCACTCCTTTGTGCTGATCGCTCTGTCCCCTTGTGAGTTGCAAATGTCTTGGAATTGGGGCCTATGTCTTCATAACTTTTCAAAAGTCGTCGCTGCTCAGCATGGTGGCACACACCTATAATCACAGCCACTCAGGAGGCAGAGGCAGGAGGGTGCAAGTTCAAGGCCTCCCTGGCTACCTAATGAGACCCTGTCTCAAAAACCACCACCAATAAAAAAGGCCTGGAGGTGTAGCACAGGGCAGCCTGGATCCAAAACTCAAGTATTAAGGGGTGGGGGTGGGGGATTAGATGTTACTTGAAATCTTCTATTGAATGCCAGCATGAATAGCCTCAGGTTCCGACGGTGGCCATCAAGGGCAGGACCGAAGCACAGAGTACGGGTCAGAGAAGGGTGCAAGTCAGAGGAGAGCTAGATGCATCTCTCAGTCACAGAGCACGTGCTAAGTACAGAAAACCCTGGTGCAGTCACACACACACACACACACACACACACACACACATGAATGCTACCACTACTATCAGTCCTCATGTCTGAGCAGACTGAGGACATGAACCCCTTGAGAGATGCCAGGTAAAGCTTGTATCACATATCGATGAATACGTTTTCTTACAGTCTAAGCCACTGACTCTCATTTCTTGATGGATAGAAAATGAACCGAAGAGATCGATGTGCTCCCACAGACTGACATAAATATTATTAGTTCCCAAAGACAAGCAAGTTGGCTGACCTACAACATTAAGAGTGCTCTCAGGCCAGGAGCTATGATGAATCTTCCAGACACAGCTGGCTGGGAGACATGGTGAGGCCTGGAAAACAACTCGGGGGCAGCTCCTTGTCCTCTGAAGGTGGCAGGAGGGAGTGGGCCCATCTTCTCAATGCCCTAAGAATGAAACCCAGGGGTCGGCCAAATAACTCAGCAAATTAAAGCACCTGCAAGCTGGCACAAGGGCCAGTGGTTCGATCCCCAAGCCTGCCGTGCCAGCCCTGCCCCCAGGGCATGCTGAGAGGGCAATCGAGACTGAGCATGGTAGCCCAAGCCTGTAATCCCAGCTCTTGGGAGGCTATGAATGGGTGGATTGCAATGAGTCCAGTCTAGTAGTGAGATCCTGAACACCCTGTAGACCCTTCCCTAAAATAGAGAGAGACAGAGAGAGAGAGAGAGAGAGAGAGAGAGAAAGAGAGAGAGAGAGAGAGAGAGAATGAAACCCAGGTATACTAAATAACTCCACAGAGATATGGGCTCTGACAGAACAAAACCTAGAAAAACCTCCTGGTTTTCCCAATTGGTATTTGTTCCATTACAACACTATCTCCCATTTTCCTCGACACTTAACTTTCAAAACTAATACAATGTCTCTGCCTCTGTCGCGCATGGAATGCCCACAACTGACACACCCCAGCCAGGGGTAGGTAGAGAGAAACTCTTACTTATCAAATACTGCAGAGGCCCAGAGCACACTTGCTCTTTGGTCACAAAGGATCTCAGGGGAGATACCAAATGAGACAGGTGTATCCTGGGGAAAATATAAAAGATTCAAAACACACACACACACACACACACACACACACACACACACCTTTCACCCCACGGTATCCAGGAGAGCTACCAGGCAGAGCTTACACCTGCCCCAAGGAGAAAAAATAACTGCAGTACTAAATATGGCCACAGGGGGGCAGGCCCTTCCACCCAGCCCATGATTGCCTTAGAATCACCCCAGTAGACCACTGAAGTGCTGCTGCGATTCCAGGATCAGAACAGAGTAAAATTCTTTAGCCCAACGATGGTCTTTGAGGTTATAGAAATGAATGCACAGAAATCACTGAAGAAAGACAATTTGAAAATGGGTCATGGCGCAGTTATTTCAAGCCAGATATTCACTCAAAAGATAGTAGATGGATTTTCAAAGCACAAAGTTGACCTGGCACATGCCCTCATCTTGGTTCTGAATCTGCAGGATTTCAAAGGTGGACACTGGGAGTCAGAAGCTCTTGAGCAAAAAGTGCTTTTGCTTCTTTCTCCCCTTCCTCCTCCTCCCCTCTTCCTCTCCCCTCTCCTCCTCTTCTTCTCTCTACCCCTTCTCTTCCTCCCCCTCCTCCTCCCTATCCTCCAGAAAAAAACTTGCTAGTCTGTCTTATAACCACGTTTCTACCTCATTCTCTATCACTCTCACCATCACAGCTACTGATAAAGCAAGTCGGGAGCAGCTGATGCTTACATTTTCTTTTTCTTGTCCTTTTTAATTTCCTATAACTTTAAAACCCATTTTGCATGCTGATCTGGTAACCTAAACAACTAATTTGAAGATAACATTATGCAATGCAACCACCGTTGTGGAATTCCTATTGTTTTGTTTGGTGAAGTTCTGCATCTTTTCTAATGTTTTGTTTACTATTTTATATTGCCTTTAGATAAAAAATAAACCTTAAAATAAATAAAAATAAAATAAGCAAGTCTCTCAGTTCAAGATTTTTATAAATTCAGTAAACTACCAATGCTTCTTCATTTTTTATCATTTTCCCTCTTTCCCTCATTGTTCCACGTTCCTTCCCACTTCCATGTGTCATGAATAAGAGTCATAGAGAAATGGGATTGTTTGGGGTGGACCATGGTTTGCAGAAACATGGTTCTTCATATTGTAGGATGGTCTGCTAGTGTTGTGTATCTTTTTATGTCACCCCCTCTCCAACATGCTAAGGTGTGCTTTTTGGTTCCTCCTCTGTGTGAGGACAATAAAATTATGCCAATTGTCCATATATATCCTGTTTACCCTTATATAAAGCTGCAAATGTTTAGCAATGTAAACTATTTTACTCTTGAAGAGTATTCAGTCTTGTGAAATCAAGAAATTGATTTATCCTTGTGGCAGGGTCCCTCAGGAATCCACTTAGCCCAGAGTCTGAGTAGTGCACAGGATGTTCACCCTCTTATCTTGAAATGATCTCTTTGTGTATTCAGAAATCTACAGAGCAGCAGGTCCCAGGCCCACAGGAAACAACAGCCCCAGGCCATGGCTCTCAGTTCTTCCTTTGGGGTCTCTCTGTGCAATTTAAATTGTTTGCCTAATTTGAGGGTATGTGAATTACGTCTCCATCTGTAAATGTTCACCTATTCTCCATGGAGATAAATGGTGACTCATGCCTTTTCTTGTCATACCCTTTGTCAGCCCAGCAGACAAAATTTTCTTCCTTGTTTTCTGATTAGATGAGAATAGCCCCTGACTTCCTATCCTGTGATTCAGCTGCGTATACTGAAGTTATCTGGGACAAATGTCAGAGAAGTGGAATTTCCCTCTATTCATTTTCAGGAGTGATGGAAAGTTATCTGTCTGACAAGGCAACCTGTAGAAATACTACTATTGGGGTACGGTGTAAGGGAGGGTGATCCATGGATCGGTTATTCATTGATGGCCTGTTACTTGAAAGACTGAGATTGTTTTTGCAGGTAAGTAACTATAAAAGCATAAGTGAACTACAGGATGGGAGAATGAGACCCACGCCCTCATTACTCAGGTAACTCTTGGGCTGTCTTGCCAGAAACTCCAGGGAAACACGCTCGTTTAACCCCGTGTGGCTTCTTTCAGAAGCATGACTTTATTTTGTCTACTGCCGTCCCCTGTTGCCAAGACTGGCCACTGATAGAGATGCCATCGGCCATCCTGACCGTCCCTCCAGACTGTGGGGCGGTGTCTGGGCCTGAGTTAGGTGTTGCAGGATGTGGAGGAGGAGCTACCATGTTGCCACGGACAGGCGTGGACGCACAGCAGGCC
Organism: Myocastor coypus; assembly: GCA_004027025.1. NCBI lineage: Eukaryota > Metazoa > Chordata > Mammalia > Rodentia > Myocastoridae > Myocastor > Myocastor coypus. The sequence goes on from PVJA010025766.1 coordinate 26,043, forward strand.
CGCGGCGATGCGGCGATGCGGCGATGCGGCGATGCAGCTGCTCCCAACCCCGAGCTGTTCTCCCTGGGACTTCCCCGACCTTTACCAGACTTTGCCCACTTCCTGAGTCCCTACTTCGCCCTCTCACTCTGTCCGCGGTTAACTTAGTGGGAAGGTTGGGTTTTTTTTTTGGGGGGGGGTTGTTTTTTTGTTTTGTTTTTATGGCTAGCTCAGCCTGCCCTGGGGGTGGGGCTGGCGCAGTATGTGGTGCGGGGCTGCCTAAAATTGCCTAAGTAGGCGCTTTAGATCGCTGAGCCATCTTGCCGGCCCCACAATTGGAAGTTTAAAAACAATCACTAGCCTAATTTTCATATTGGTGCCCGTGTTCTTAGGCAGAGTCCCCTGTGGCAGGCAGCACTGAAGACACCTGTGGCCTCAGAGGCGGAAGGAAAACGGAAGAGTTGCTGCTACGGCTGTGTGCGCTAACCCTGAGGCGACCTGGGGGATGTGCCTAATGTCCCCAAACAGTAAAATTCCAGCACAGTCACGTGCCACATGACGACCTCCCTGTCCATAGCGGACTATAAAATAGATTCCAAAAAAGCTCAGCTGGGCCCTGCAGGATGGCTCAGTGGTCTAAAGCGCCTGCTTAGGAAAGCTTAGGCGGCTGCAGGGACCACGGTTCGATCCCCGGCACCACATGCTGCGCCAGCCCTGCCCTCAGGGCAGGCTGAGCCGGCCATAAAAATAAATAAACAAACAAACAAAAGTTCTGAAACAGGAAAAAAATAAATAAAATAAGAGCCCATGTCAAGGGATTCCCCACTCCCCCTAGGCTTGTTTGCAAGCCCACTCAGCACTCACACAAGTCACCTTTGATGAGATTTGCAGGCCACATCCCAGTGGCTAAGCAACATGTGACTATACTAAATGGAACGAATCCTAGAGCAATTACTATTAGTGCCAATAAGTTAGAAATTACTATTAGTACCAATAAAAGATGCATCCACTGGCGCTTGGCCTCTAGCCTTCCCTTAAGAGTATGTTGGGAGGGACTGGCAAGATAGCTCCATGGCACAAGTGCCTGCCTGGCAAGTGCAAGGTCGTGAGTTCGAACCCCAGTCCCACCAAAAAAAAAAAAAAAAAAAAGAGTATGTTGCGAGGGAGCACAGCTCTTTGTGCCTAGGTTCACCAACACAGCTGTTCTCTGACTTGGCCAGGCCTGAGCACCCAGGCCTGCCGCAGCTACGGTAGTTCCTTCTTTTCGTTCTTCCCGCCAGGAGCTGCCGGGTCCAGAGTCGGATTAGAGAGTGGCTCCCACGAGCAGATGCTGGCTGCTCCAGTCAGGCACTGGGCGTCTCCCTTCCCTGCAGCTGCCTTTCTCCACCACATCACCGAGTCAGGCTCTGCCTGCAGCTCTTCCATCCAGGTGAGTGACAGCAGTGTCTCTGTTAATCCCAGGTGTCCAGCGGAAGCCTGCCTACACTTGGTGTCCTGCCAAGGACAGTGTGCTTGAGACCTGTGAGGAAGAAGGAGAAAGAGACCTACTAAGGGCCGGGACCTCTTCACGATCCAGTGCACGCAGACGTCGCCCTTGCAGGTAGGGGTCTCACACGTGGTTGCATCCTTCCCATCAGGATTTCCTCTGAGGGAAGAATTCTCTTGTCTCAATAATTTGACATTTTTCAAGTCAGCCAGTCTTGAATTTGCATCAGAGCTGTACTTACTGTGCATATGACTATGGTCTTCTGCTCTTGTCTATTAAATGGAAATAATAACAACTACCTATTAGAGTGGTTATGAAAATTAAATGGGTTGATACACGTGAGGCTGTTATCGTGTCACTTAATTCAAAGTAGGATGTAATTATGTTCTGAAATAGAAGGAATGCTTTTTAAAGTGAGAGCGAAGGTAGTGGTTCGGATGACTCACATATTCCTCTCTCTCCCCACTGATTCTGCAAGTTCTGATGGGTGTATTTTAAATTATCAGTCCAGACACAGAGTCTCTCTGAAGGCTAACAGTTTGCAGACCTTACCACAATAATTTTTTAAAATCCTTCCTTGAACATCTGCCATACTCCATTCACTGAGGCATAGGAAGTCACACATGTCACTTATTTATGTAATAAAGCAGCAATTACAGGTAGCTACTACCATTATTCTCTTTTTTATAGTTGAAGAAACTGCAGTTACAAAGCATAAATGATCCAGCTCTCACAGCAAGGAAGTGGCTGGAACTTAGACCGGAGTCCTTTTGTCTCGGTGTCCAGACCTTTACGATGCACACGCAAGGCACCCTGGGGAATGTCAGGCGGAGGACTTCGCTACATCATGGGGCTCAGAGAGCACTTCTGAAGGAAGTGGCATCCAAACAGGAGCCTGAAGGATGGGCAGGAATAAAGATGATGAGTAGAGACGGTTCAAAGCAGGAGCACCGTGCGGGCAGAGACCTAGGGATGCGAAAGAGTGCGCATGCGCCGCGTGCGTGACTGGTCCAGAACCACTGGGGTGAGTGAGGAGCAGGGAGAAAGGAAGTGGTGAGTGGGATCTGACCAGGAAGTGTCTGCAAAGCAGGTCAGGGAGTCTGGTTTTCATCCTGAAAGCAGAGACTGTCCTTGTAAGCAAGGGGGGCAGCGTGAGAAGACTGGACTGCTGCAAATCGCGGTGGGAAAGAGTTGAAAGCAGGCAAACCTGGGTACCAAGGGACTGGTTAGGAGGACCCGAGTCATCTGTGCAAGGAGTGGCAGAGGCTAGACACAGGGAAGTGGAGCAGTTAGAAGGGAAAGCTGAAGGGAACTGTCACTTATTCAAATGGGGCAGCTGATATTATCTCTGAACGCATATGTCGAAATCCTCCTGTAGCCCCACGTGACTATATGTCTTGCAAACTTTCACTACTTCACCTCTTAATAAAATTTGGGAAGTTAAACTAAAAGGTTAACATTGTGATAGTATTCCTGACACTTCAGATAGAAGGAGAAATAATAAAATGAAAATTTTATAACAAATGATGGGGCAAGCTTGTATAGTCCCTAATTGATATGTCAAAACCTAAATGCCAGTGTAATAGTATTAGCAGGTGGGGCTTTGGGGAGATTTTGGGGTCATGTGGGTGGAGCCCTCATGAATGGGATTAATGCCCTCATAAAAGATCATGGAGAGCCTGCTAACCTCTTTTACCATCTAGGATAGAAGAGGAAGATATAATCTGAGAAGCAGGTCTTCATTGGACACCAAATCTTCTGGTTGCCATGTGGAGCACAGCTCTTGAGAAACTCCCCAGGGGAGGATCATGAAGAAACAGAGTCAAGGCCCGGCAGGATGGCTCAGTGGTCTAAAGCGCCTGCTTAGGAAAGCTTAGGCGGCTGCAAGGATCGCGGTTCGATCCCCGGCACCACATGCTGCACCAGCCCTGCTCTCAGGGCAGGCTGAGCCGGCCATAAAAATAAATAAACAAACAAACAAAAGTTCTGAAACAAGAAAATAAAATAAAAAAGAAACAAAGTCAAGAATGAAAATGCAGAAAGCTCAGATTAGGTGAAGCTCTCCCTCTCGATAGAGAAAAAACCACCCAACAACGGCAGGGCATTTGTTATACACGCAGCAGGTTAGTGTCGGCCGCAACCCCTCTGCCTGATGACGGCTTGCCTCTCACACCCCACGTTCTTGGGGCCAGTTTAGCTGGTTTGCCCCGGGCACTTTGTGCTCTCAGGGCTGACGCAGCTTGCTCTCCTGCCGCCTCAGGTGCTGTGTTCGGGACTGGCCTGGCTCCAAGCCTCCACTTGGGCTGGATCTGCAGCTTCAGCCGCTCCCCACACAGTGCCTAGGGCCAGACTCCCAACCTCCACCAATGTGTGAAATAAATTTCTATTGTTATAAACCACCCTGTTTATGTTTTGGCTTTTTGTTTGTTTTGTTTTTTGTTTTGTCATTACAGCCCAGATGACAATGTGCAAACCAAACTCTCTGCCAGACCCACTGCAGAGTGGAAGAATGAAGAGGCTCTCCCATTGGTTAGCAGCGGGGCTCAGAGCGGTACAGGGGCTCTCCCTGCAGGGGATGAGGTGTGTGGAGTCTGTGTCAGGCATAGTGGACAAAGCAGTTAACCAATTTAGTTAGCATGAATAGACATGAGAAAGAATTTTCAGCAAAAGTTTTAACAGTAGATGGGGGCTGGCAGGATGGCTTAGTGGTCTAAAGTGCCTGCTTAGCAACGTTTACGTGGCAGTAGGGACCAAGGTTCAATCCCTAACACCACTTGCCGCACCAGTCCCACCCCCAGGGCAGGCTGAGCTGGCCATAACATACATACATACATACATACATACATACATAAATTTAAAAAAAGAAAAAAAGGATAATTAAAGCTGGGGAGATGGCTCAATGGCTTAAGCACCTGCCTAGAAAGCACAAGGTTCTGAGTTCAATGCTAGGTACCAAAGTAAACAAATATTAAAAAAAATAAAAAATAAAAAAAATGCCACCAGTATTTGTCTTTAAAAAAAAAATTATGTTTTGTTATTTTATGTGTAACCAATAGCAGCTGACCTGACCTACTGCTAGTGTCCAGTTTGCCCGACTGACTGAAACATTAGTTGATGACTGAATTTGGCAATGCCTACGCAGAGCTGAGACTCGAGCACGCTGCGTGCTAGTGAAGCATGAGAGCTATCTATCTAGTACTAGTCAATCCCTTCAGATTTAGTTGGGATGGAATTTAAACTCACACCAATGAATAGGAGAAAGTCATAGAACTGTCCTTTGCCTACATACAGACAGCAACAACTGCAAGTCTAATTGGTAATCCACACTGAAGGAAAGATCAAAAACACAACTGCAGCTTCCATTGCTGGGGCTAGGTTAG
>PVJA010025767.1:8029-30490 GCA_004027025.1 Myocastor coypus
CCCCAGGAAAGTTACTTTTGATAGCTGAATTTCTTCAGAGTCACCAAAGTTAATAGTACTTAACAATCAGGGCTATTGTGACACTAAAAAAATACTGCACAAGTAAGACCTCAATAAACACTGTCACTAGTCCATTTTACTTAATAACTATCTCAACAACTTTATTATGCCCTACCTACTATCTATCCACTCCTGGACTTTGACTTACTCATGTGACTTTTCCTATACAATGTATTCTATATGTTCTTTTTCACTGTCTTATCATTTCTTCTTAAAACAAACCCCAAAAACTTTGTAACAATGACAGCTGGCCCCATTTCAATAATAATCTATCCTAGCAGTGCTCATTTCTCCCATCCTTAGAAGTATTTTAGTATAAACAACTTTCTTTGAGCATGAAATAGTTTCTACATTGGAAGACAAATAAGATGAATTCCAAAGTCTCTTCTAATTCTGTTATTATACAGTTATCATTTGGATTTTAAATACGACTGCTGCACTAGGCAGACACAGGGACCAGGGTTTGGTCAATAGCATGCTGTGCCAGCCCTGGCCCCCTGGGGTTCACTGAGACAGCAAATGAGACTAGATGTGGTGGTGTGTGCCTGTAATCCTAGTGCTTGGGAGGCTGGAAACAGAAGGATCACTACAAGTCCAATCTGTGTAGTGAGACCCTATAGACCTGTATTAAATATATCAAAAAAATAAATAAATAAATGAAAAAAAATAAATTGGACTGCTGCAAAATGCTTTAAGTAACAGAATATTTTAAGTGTATTAAACACAAAAACCTCACAGCTATAAAGTTGTATAATCTGTCTTTAGAATAGCCTTGTTTTCATTTTCAGTCTTGAAGATTACTGTTCTTATATTATTGAGACTTTCTTTTTTTTTTTTTCATTTTTTTTTTTTTCAGAAATGGGGATTGAACTCAGACACTTGCATTTGCCAAGAATGCACTTATTCTATCTCATTAGCTCCCAAGTTTCTTTTTTAATGTAATATATAAGAACAACAACAAACCCATGGGGAGAGGCTGAGCTGTGCTAAGCCAGAGGTCAGCAAATTCCCTGAGATCCAGAGCAAAGCAGTCCCAAGGACATGGAATGCCAGAGGCAGACTGTACCAACAAGCTGGCCTTTAGCTCAGGTACGTATCAATAGGTGTCCAGCCTTGGTGTTCTTAAAGATAGCACAGATAGCTTTGAAAATGGCTGGCTTATATGCAAAATGCATATACTCTTGATCATATTGCTTTTTCCTCTTTTTTACTTTGTATACATAAGGTCACTGGATTTGGGACTTGTTCACTGCTACTCCAGAGGTCAGTCCCACCTGGTCCCAGCTCTCCTTTCATATGTCTTGTTTCTTCTTAACCTCCCATAGACCCCTCCATCTCAGGACCTGTGCAGGTCCAGGCAAAAACCAACTCAAGAGAATTGGTAACATTCCTTCCCACCTGGCTTTTACAGTATCAGGTCTTCTAGAAAGTTAAAACATTACTGAATCAATATTTGTTTTTGAAATTTCATCTTTAAATTTTACAGCAAATTTTCTCATGTCATGCCATATTTAATTATCATTGGTCTCATATCACTCTAAGACTCTTCATGTTTTCTTCTACCTTTTTACTCCTTCAACATTTAACTATGACACCATTTATACTACACTATCCCCAAAGGCACGTTTAAGAATTGTCTGTGAAAACAAACACTCACCAATGATAGTGGAACGCAAATGTCCAACATGAAATTTTTTGGCAACGTTAGGTGAACTGCAAGAAATTGCAAAAGTTATTTAAAAAAAAGTTATTTTTATTCGAAATACAAGAGTTCCAAAAATGAGCTTGATCATGCCTCCATAGGTTTACACAATCAGGAATTAAGACCTTTGGCAGTTTAGGGCAAAGATAAGAAAAATTTGAAGATACATCAGTATCTTTTTACACCAGTATTAAAAAAAAAAAAAAAGAATTTGGAGTGGTAAATCAGGGCTCTGGTCATTCTGGGAGGTTTTATGCATAAATTTTTGTTTGTTTGTTTGTTTGGTTGGTTGGTTGGTTGGTTGAGGGATTGAACTCAGGACCTTGTGCTTGCCAAGCAGGTGCTTATGCCATTAAGCTATCTTCTCCCACTCTATCACTCCAAATTTTTAATCATTGGATTTATCAGCCCTGTATACACTTAAGAAGTTATAATCAAACCACTTAATTGTATCAAATGCTTCTAAAGCACTTTACATGCACTGACTCAGTTAATATTCATAAGTATTCTCTGTTACATATATGTTTGAAAAACTCATTAAGTTTTCAGTATTAAAAAATATAAATGAGGGCTGGGGATATAGTCAGTGGCATAGTACTGCTGGGCAAGTATGGGGCTGTGAGTTTGATTCCCAACTAAAATACAAAGGGCACAGGGGCCAGGGGGATAGCTCAATAGTGCTTGCCTGGCAAGCGCAGGGTCCTGAGTTCAATGCCTGGTATTGAAAAAAAAAAAAAATGCACACACACACACACACACACAAACACACATCTCAACTTGAATATACGTGGAAAAAAATTATAATCTGAGCTCAAATTTTGGTTTTGTCTCTTATCTCGTTACATACCATTTTAAAGATTAATACAATTGAAAAACTTGATCCTACAGGTAAGTAAAAATGATTATGTGATTATTAAATGACATAGCTGTTCATTTAGGTGTTATTTACAAATGAAGTGTATATTCTTGTATAGGCTTAAAAAAGGGAATCTTTCATTTCTAACCAAAAGACAGTGACAAAGATTTGAGTTTATTCTTTTGCCTTCAAGCAATCAGAAAACTAGAAAAATATATGGAACACTGATTTTATGAAACTGGAAAACAGGAAGTAAAGGACTATAACCTGAGAGAATAACAGCGAGCAAGTCGAGCGCTTGGAGCACAACCCGTTCCAGCCTTCCTCCTACACTTATGGGACATGGCCAAAGCAGAAAACTCTATGGTATGAAATGCTTATGTTAGGGGAAAAAGGAAGGTTTCAAATCAATAATATCCTTCAAGAAACTAGAAAATGTTAAAAAAAGAAAAAGGAAAACAAGAAACTAGAAAAGTGAACAAAGGAAGTGGGAGAGAAGAGGAAAGGGTAGTAGCAGATGGGAAAGAGGTAACAGTAGTCAGCTGCAAGGCTGGCGCCCAGTTCATCACGACGGGCGGCACCTACCCGGTACTTCATCACACCATCCTGGGTCAGACAAATCTACGTGTGAAAATTCACGCCATCACAGAGGCAGCACAAGTACACAGGGTTAGACTCAGGGTTCACACTATGAACCTGGGCAATTTATTTAACCCCGTAGGATCATCAGCTTAATTTAGGGAGAAAGAGTTTTGAAGAGAGTGATTACATATGTTGCTTTTTTTAGGCAAACGTTCTCTAGTCTATTTGGCTAGTTTATTAAAAAAAAAATGTTTTGTATCTCTCTCTTTCCTTTGGGGGAGTGTACTATGAATCGAACTCAGGACCTTGTGCTTGCCAGGTGGGGGCTGTGCCACTGAGCTGTATCCCCAGCTACTTTTTTATTTCAAAAGAAATTCAAGAACAATGTTTTCTATCAACCTGACATTTCCCTCACCTGTTGTCTCTGTTTTGAAATCACAATGGTAAGAAAGCACTGCAGCATCCAGAAAACTGAGGAGAAAGGAGCAAGAGCCCCAGCAATGTTAGATGAGAACTGTCGCAGAGCCATACTGGCTGCTGACAGAGGCTCTGCCTTCTCTGGAGTTCAGATGCTCACATGAGCTAGCCTCCCTTAACTTAGCTTAAAAAAAAAAAAAAAAAAAAAAAAAAAAAAAAAAAAAAAAAAAAAAAAAAAAAAAAAAAAAAAAAAAAAAAAAAAAAAAAAAAAAAAAAAAAAAAAAAAAAAAAAAAAAAAAAAAAAAAAAAAAGGCGCAATCCCATAAACAAAGTACTACAAAGAAACCTAAAGAATACAACTAATTTTTAGACACTCCTTGAGGACTGTGTGTATTCGTGTACAGTACTAGGGATTGACTCCAGTGTCTCACAAATGCTCCACCACTGAACTACAATCCCAGCCTCTATTCTTTGTGTTTTGAGACAAAGCCTGACTGCACTGCATTGCTCAGGCTGGCTTAAAACCTGAGATCCTCTTGTTTCTGAACAGCTAGAATTACAAGCGCATGCAATCATGTATTGCTTAGTAGTTGTATCTGGTACAGGGTCTCACTACACGCAGATCGGACTTGTATTGATTCTCCCATTTTCAGCTTCCCCAACACTGGGATTATAGGCATGTGCCAACATGCTCAGTTTTACTGGCTGGCTCAGCGCACCCAGGGGCACAGGTGGCATGGCCTGTGGCGCCGGGGATTGAATCCCAGATCTTAAGCATGACTAAGCAGGTGCTTATGAGAGTGGGGGTGAGGGTGTGGGCAGTTAGAGGAAAAAAATTAAAGGAAAAAAGCTGACGAAGGAAAGGGACTGAAGTCTTGGTACTTTGAGAGCTCAGTTAGGATGAAAGCATGGTAAAGTGAGATAAAAATGTGGAATGTCAAGAACTGAGCACAGATGGCACCCTTCCAGCTTTGAAAAACTTACAATGGCATTATCACAAGGATAAAAGCAGCACGGTAGTAGATGCTGTACTGCCTCCCAAAGAATGAAACAAGGGCCTTTGCCAATTCAAAGACATGAATGAACTATGGATAGTTACCGGGGGTTTTTTTTGTTTTGTTTTGTTTAGGTTTTTTTTTTTTTTTTTTTTGCCAGTTTCACCATGAAGAGATCATCCCTTGAACCTGGGGTGACTCTGTGATGTTTTCATCAGAAGAGACACAAAGGTTACATTAGACCTGTTCTGACACTAGATACTTTCACTACATTGGAGCCCTGAGCAGCTTGTGAAAGTATGGCTACCCTCCTACCGAGACTGTGTGGACAGAGCAAGAAGTGTGGCCAGGTGAGCTGAGGAGCCACCAGATTTGTAGCCTCTATAAAGGCTTCAGAACACCAGTTACATATGGGGGTTTCCAGCCCAGCACAAAAACCTTTAAGCATACCCAAACAACACATCCCACTCCCTGTGCCTGGCTATGGTTCATGTGCATAAAAATGGTTGTTGCTTTAAAAAAATATTTTTAGTAGTACATGTCTGCAATACATAAGATTTCTGACTCTATATCACAGTGGTTGTTTTAAAGTACTAATCAGGATTTGGTAAACTGTCTCTGAAGCACATAGGAAATATTTTAATAGGATTTTGAGCCATCTAGTCTAGCTCTATTCAGTTCAACTTAGTTTTATTGTGCTAAAATGCCACCGCAGTATGAGAATAGCTACTGTAGACAACATACAAACAAATGTACGGGGCTGTGTTCTATTAAAATTTTATTCACAAAAACAGGTGACAGACTGGCTGAAGTCTGCCAATCTTTGCACTAACCTATGTGAGGCTTTTTTCACATAGGTCAACAGGCAACTTTAAGAGGATGGGATTTGTGTAATGCCTCACTAGAATGAAGTCCCAATACTCTGTCAACAAATGTTTACATTTAAAATTGGGGGGGGGGGATATCAGGAATCAAACTCAGGACTTCATGATTGCCACTGAGCTAAATCCCTGGCCCTTAAATTTAAACTGTAATGACTGTCTTGCACTGACAATAAAAGTCTCTCATATGTTTGCTCCACAATAGTGCAAGTTTACTCAGCAATCAGTCTTCATTGTAACTAGTAAGTCTGAGCGCTACTCTGCCTTTTTAAGAACAAGATCAAGTGGTACAGAATACACATGTGGGATATCAATAAGTTACTCTCTCTTTGATCATCCAGTTAGGAATAACTAAACTTAAGTCGTTATTATAAATCTCAACAGTGAGGGTGTGAATATGAAAGGTTTCCCATATCAACTTTGAAAAATCCACCATGACAGCCAGTGAGGTAGTTCAGTGGTTTAAGTGTCTGCCTGGCAAGTGAAGGGACCGGGGTTTGATCCCCAGCACGACATGTAGCCTTGGGCACACTGAGCCAGCCCCTGAGTCCGGGTGTGGTGGCTCGTACCTATAATCACTGAGCTGTATAGTGAGATCCTATACCAAACACATAATCAATCAATCAATCAATCAATCTATCTATCTATCTATCTATCTGTCTATCATGGAAATGAATATGTAAGAAAGCAAAATGATTTACAAAGCCCTATCTTACAGTGTAGAAAAGTGCTTTATTAAAACTCATATTGGGACCAGTGGCATAGCTTAATGGCATAAGTGCCTGCCTGGCAAGCACAAGGTCCCAGGTTTGAACCTCCAAAAAGACTCTTCATCTGATAGGGAGACAACTGTAATATGCAAAAAAAAAATTTTGCCCTGTCAACTGATAGAGCCATACTAGGAAGGTACTAGTTCTTAGTACTATTTATAGCTTTGATTATTTCTAAATATTCCAAATATTAGAAGATGTTATTGACAGCAATTTACGAAGTTATACAGAGGCTATTTCAAAACTTAAAACTTCAAGCTCTGGGGAGATGGCTCCGAGGCACAAGTGCCTGCTGGGCAAGTGCAAGGTCGTGAGTTTGAACCCCAGTCCCACCAAAAAAAAAAAAAAAAACTTCAAGCTCTTTTCCTGTTAACTTTTAAAAATATGTTATGATACAAGACTTTGTTTTCTGTTCATTAAAAAATTTTAAATATATCAGAGTAGCTATATTACTATGTCTTCTAAAATAAATAACCATGGAGGCTTGCCAGGGGTAGCTCAGTTGGTTAAAGCACATGATTGGGCAAAGTCTCTCAAGTGCCAGGGACTGCAGTTTGACCCCGTCCCCCACAGGGAGCAAGAGACTGGCCCTTAAGGCAGACTCAGCCAGCCAAAAAAACAAACAAACAAAAAAAAACAACCTGGGTCGGGGCTCTTTTGGGTTAGCTCAGTGGTTTAAGCACTTGCGCCAGCAATCCAAGTCAGGCACAAGGGACTGGAATTTGATCCCCAGACACACCCTTAAAGCAGCCTAAGCCCACCAAAAACAAATAAATAAAATAACCAGTTCTTCCAAAAGAATAATTGTTTAATATTTATTTTAAAAAGAAAAAAAATCACTGTGCTTTTTTTTCAAGGACTGAGCTAAATGGTGCAAACCTTTATTTTTTCCTAATTGCTCTTGCACATACCAAGAACAGTGGAGGAGACCTAGTGCTAGTGGGCAGCGTTCCCTTGTTCCTAGCTTTAGATGGAAAGCTTGCAGTTGTCCCCATTTACAAGGACGCTGGCAGTAGGTCTGGCATAAATGGCTTTTATCAGATTGATACAGGATTCCTCTATACATATTTTCTTCAAGGTTTTTAATCATAAATGTATGCTGAATTTTGTCAAAGGCTTTTTCTGTATCTATCGATACTATCATGATTTTTATTCTTGCTTCTATTTATGTGATTTATTACATTTATTGATTTGCATATGTTGAACCATCTTTGTATCCCTGGGATGAAGCCTACTTGGTCATGGAGTATGATCTTTGTGATGCTCTGCTGCATCCTGTTTGCCAGTATCTTTTTATTTTTTAAAAAAATTTATTTACTTTTTCTTTTGAGACAGTATCTCACTCTATAATTCAGGCGAGTCTTAAATTCACTATATAGCCTATGCTGGCCTCGAACTCACAACAATCCTCTTGTCTCAGCAGGAATATAAACTGTCACATCCGCTATGAAAACCAGTATGGAGATTCCTTTAAAAACTAAAAACAGAAATTCCATTTGATACAGCTCTTCTTCTAGGTATCTTATATACAGTGATACATGAATACCCATGTTTATAGCAGCACAATATTCTTTTTTGCTACTGTTTTTGTTTCTTTCTTTAGAACAATTTTCCTAATAACTAAATCTAGAAAGCAGCAGCTGGCACATCCACAAACAGATGAGTGGACATATAATATGTAGCATCAACACACAAAGGAGTACTACTCTGCTATAAAGATTGACTTGAATCACCTGTTGGAAAATGGATGCACCTGAGACCATAATTTGATGAAATAAATCAGACACAAAAACTTTAGTACAGTGTCTCTTATGAGAAAATTCTAAATAGCAAAATATGTGAAGGCGATCAAAATATGGAGAAAGGGACAAGGGTGTAATTCTAGTAATCAGGAGAATTGCTGAGTTCGAGGCCAGCGTAGGCATCATAGTGAGTTCAAGGCCAGCCTAGACTACATAGTGAGATCCTGTCTCAAAAAACAGAAATCTAAAAACAAAACAAGAGATGGAGGAAAGAGATGAGAGAGACAGTGGATGAAAATCTAGCAAGACCCTAACTGAGGGCATCATGCTCCCTGCTCTCTCAGTTATTCAACACACAAAGTGGGAAGATACCTGAATTCTACAATGACCTTCTTTTGTGGAAGACCAGAGAAAAGTTCACTTTTTAATCCATATTTCGGGCCATCTTCCATGACTTGTTGTAGCACTGCCTAGAAAATAAAAGTGGGATTTAATCACAGAATATTGTGATGGTCTTAACTACTTTGTTACTGAGAATTAAATGGTGCTAATTTATTCATTATAATTTAGGGAGCTTAGAATTTTATACCACTGTGAGTAGCACCACCTCTGGCACCATAGTAGGCAATACAGATCCCCCTGAAAATCAGAAAATCCCAACTCTTCATTCCTACAGAGTAATGATGTACATACGTATAGATGAAGAAACTGAAGCTTAGTGAGCTGAAGTACCTGCCACAGGCTGCATAGTAAATAAACCAAAGGAGCCATACTAGCTCCTTTAATCCTGACAACAGCCTCACAGATAAAGAGTATTTTTACAAACAAGGAAAAATAAAACACTGAGAGATTAGGGTCACAACCGCTATGAAGTCATGTAGATAAATATTTTCCCACTCCACACAGTAATGCAGTTGTTGCTTTTGTGGTAACAATTCATGAATTATGGGAGGAAGCAAAGACATATAATTAAAAGCCTATTGTCTACACCAGCAACAAACAAGGATATCGTGAAGAAACTTCCAAAATACATTCTAGGTTAATTTTTAGTTGCTAACACATAACAATTTTATAGTTCACAAAATTCATACTTTGCTAGATGCTAATAGTGATCACATATTTTTCAAAATGTAGAAACTATTCTGATAAACTTTTATTTACACTTACATTGGTTTTGCTTTGCCAAATACATTTTGAGTACTAAAAATGTATTTCATGTGAAGAATTTTATCACAAAAAAGAGATAACTAAAATGATTACTAAATGGAACAGAGAGAAGATAACTGCAGGCAGTAAAACAATATACAGGCAATAAATAAAAAGCAGCATCCAGAGAGTGCTAGAGGAGGTGCTCCTATATGTTATCTTTACTACCGCTAATCTTAAATACAGCCAACATGTCCCATTTAGTGCACAACTAAGGTTCAGAATATGTACTTGTTCAAGGATATAGAAAATAGTATTCTGGTTCTCACACTATAGCAGAAAACGAAGAGAGATCGACATTACAATGAATAGTATTAGTCTTATAATAGGGGCCCAATAAGTTTAAGAAGATTGCACATGGAGACAGGTAAATGCTAATGAGAAGGAATCCATGTTCCAATTATTCTAATTTAAGGTATACAGATTTTTTTCTACTTCCCATCCCGCTGTATGGAATAAACGGGACACTCTCTAAAGCCTAGTAACAATGTGAGAATTCTCCTTAGTGAACTACCCTCTTCACTGACTTCTCTGGCACAAACAAAATAAATAAATCACTTCAATAAAAAGATTCTTGTTGCCTGTGAAACCCAACTGTTACCTAGTTTTTCTGTTTCACCAACCTATTCACAGAATCAATAATATTTTAAGACCAAATTTCAACTGAACACTTAATTGCTTACATTTTTATAAAGTCTTGAAAAGCTAAAATCCAAGGATTTAAGATAAATCTAAGGACTCCCCTCCTTTTTCTAACCATTCTTCATATTTCTTTCCTTCAATCCTCAGGGGTAAACACTTTTGCTTCTCGGTATCCTTTGCTGTTTTCTCTTCCACTATTTTATGTTTCTCCTGCACTCCATGTTCTTTTTCTAGTGTGTTTTTTGTTTGTTTTCTTTTTGGTATCAGTATGGTGCACTTGCCAGGCACTCATGTCAGTGAGCTATATCCACAGCCCTAGCTCCTTACTTTACACGCCGAGTGACTTACAGTACTTCGCTACAACTACAGCTTACCTCAGCAATCTCTCTCACGCTACATACTGATACTCAACTGAGGACTAACCATGTCTGTCAGGCACTGCAAATGGAAAATACTTGCTCTTCCTTCTACATTCTCCCCCAACTCCACAATCTCTCCTCCCACTCGGCCAACTACCCAAGTCAGGTAGGAGTTCCTATTATGATTTCCCCCAACCTCCAAAACTAATCGCTAAACCCTGTGCATACCCGCGCCCAAATATCACCACAGGTGCTCTCCTTTTCCCCCTTAGGTAATTACCTGCCAACTATACTACTGTAAAAACAATCATACCAAAATAATACCTCTTTTCTTATATTACTTTGGGGGAGGGTGCTGGGACTGAACTAGGAGCTTCACACACATTCTGCCACTGTACATCTGCAGTTCCTTAGGAAAAAAACACAGGTTTAACCAAGTATATGTTCTAGCTAATCCTTCAGTGATTCTCCGCAAGTTAAAAGACTATTGGCCAGGTGATAGACACCTGTAATCCCAGCAGTCTGGGAGACTGAGGCAAGAAGATTTGAAGCTCAAAGCCAGCCAACCTGGGCAATTTAGTGAGACATTAAAAAAAAAAAAAGCTCAGTGAAAAGACCCTAGATTCAATCCCTACTATGACCATTAAGGGAGAGAAGGAGAGAAGGAGGAAGGAAAGGAGAGAAAGAGGAGCAAGGGAGTGAAAAAGGAAAGGAGGGAAGGAGCAAGGGAGAGGAGGGGAAACATAGTATGAAGGAAGTAAAGGAGGAAGGGGACAAAAGGAGAAAAGAGAAAAATGAATAAAGAAAAAATTACATGCATATCATTTTGTTATTATTTGGAAATTTGTTCAAAGGCATAACTTTAAAGTTATAAATCACAAGTTAGAAGTGCTGATATTTCTTGCAGTAAATATCTATTTTTTTTTTTTTTTTTTGTGGGACCAGGGTTCGAACTCACGACCTTGCACTTGCCCAGCAGGCACTTGTGCCTCGGAGCTATCTCCCCAGCCCCCAGTAAATATCTATTAAGATAAATAAATTTATTTGTTGTATTACCAAAACTCATTACATGTGCCACCTGTGATATATACTTACACTCTCTATATATTTTTAGTATTCGTATAAAACATGGGTGAAACTGCTATGCCAAGAATGTAAGATGCTTGAAATGATCTACTTTCACATCCTCCCACTGTGTCACCCTGCATGCAAACCACGCCTGGCCATCTAACGCCAGCTAATGCCACGCTATGCTCTTCACTGACAGGACCCTGCCCAATCTGTCGAATGCCTGCTCTTCCCTCTTCCATGTGCATTCTTCTGCTCATCCAATTCAAGGTCACGTCCTCACTGCTCAGGGTGGACTTATACATACCTTTCTGTACACTAGGATTGCATTCTACATATTATAAAACAATCATAGTATGCATTATCATACTCACATTTTACACTACCATTTTTTCATGCTTGTATCTGACTGTTAATCTTTAGATCTCAGGAATATAATCCCTACCAAATAATAAGCAGGTTAGTGGGCACAGAGATGAAAGTTTTTAACTACAGAACATTAGTGAGCTACTGAAGTTTCCTGGTATTCCAATAGGTGAATAAGCTAGAAGCCCACCTATTTATCAATATGCACGTTTAAACGTAACTGTACTCAGTTATGTACTGATGCAGAAGTTTTAATCAGAAATAAATCTTTTTTAAAATATGCTTTTGGAATGCAAATTAATATTCCAACTTATTGGTTCTTTTAGTATCAGCATCATCTTTTTTACCTGCATGATTTCTATCATTGTATCTAACTCTTGTAGTTGATTATTTTCCTATGGCTCCTGAAAGACTTTCTAGGATGCTGTTGCTACCTATTTGCCTCATCATTCCTTCAGGATACAGCTGTGTTTAAAACCACTCATTCTCTCCACATGTTCACAGAAACTACCTAGGACTTAAATGTATCTGTAGTCTATGGTTGCCTAAGTAAAACCTTAATTCATGAATGAGACGAATGGGGTCATTCAAATTAGTGTCTATGCTTTCCCGCCCTTTTGGTAGAGCATACAAAAGTAAACTTCTCAAAGAAAAAATATATACAAAATGATACTATCCATTATGCAGGGTAATTGTAAGCTATATCTAATAGGATTCTGCATTTTTGAAAAAATCTAATTACACTATATTTTTTCTCCCTCTTAATCAAATATTACTCAGTTACAATTTTTTCTAGAAAGTTATCTGCAAGTTAATCACAGATGGAAACTTGGTACCAGAGTGGCAGTTCTTTACAATGCCGCTATGGTTACCCTTCAAGCAGAAAATGACTGTTGTTGCTGGTCCTAAGAAGAGCTGAATGTTTTTCTTGATTTGATCTGAAAAGTTCATTAGACTTATAGGATTACCTGATCTATAAGATCTTTTTTTTTTTTTTATAAATGTACCAGTTTGTTTTTTTTTTTTGATCTATAAGATCTTACTAGAGCAACTTGCATATAAGATTTCTCTAACTCTCTAGGACAGTGGGGCTAAAGCTATGGTACATGTGTTGTTTTTCTATTAAGACAAAAGACATCAATTATGAGTTGTTTTTTCTAAATGAAAAATCTCAGTATTGAGGCTTAACTGTAGTGTTGGCATTTTATGATAAGTGGGTTTTGTGCCGGGCGTGGTGGGTCACGCCTGTAATCCCAGCACTCGGGAGGCTGAGGCAGGAGGATTGGTGCAAGTTCGAGACCAGCCTGGGCTACAAAAGTGAGCTCAAGGCCAGCCTCAACTGCATAGCAAGACCCTGTCTCAAAAAGACAAAAAAAAAAAAAAAAAAAGTGGGTTTTGTGTTCCAGTTTGGGCACATGTATCCACAAAAGTAGATAAGAAGTAGACAAGATAACTCTAGGTCTTCCTGATATCTCTATCGCTAAACTGTTTTACACTTACTGTATCAACCACCTTTTAATGCTTTGATATTTACTATTTTATTGAAAGAAAAGCTATTTCTTAGTTTTTTCTGTACAAGTTGTATGCATCCAACAGATTGCAAGAAGTAGAAATCAATGTACTTCTCTTGTATTAAATACACAGCCTAACACTTAACAAATAGTTGTCTAGCATCTATGACAGGCCAGGCTCTGGGCTATAATTGGAGATCCAATGAAGAGAAAAACATTCTATAACCCTAATAGGTAATGGTGTTTAAAGGGCATGAGACATTAAGACAACAGAAGAATGTAAAACAGCAACTACTATGGTTGTGCAAGCGAGAAATACACAGGGTTGTGAAAGAATATAAATAAAAGGATCAGAAAACTATTACCCAAATACTACCAAGAGCCGAAGGGCAAGCAGTTGCTAATGCAGCACACAATCAGGCAGAAGCCTCAGTACTTGTGAAGAGAAGGCCTCAAGTCCAGAGCTGGGGACAGTCAGCTTGGCTAGGGCACAAAGAGTGCAGGCGCAATGGCTCCCCAGTAACTCGTTCTTACCTTTGTTAATAGTTCTCTGTTAATCTTGAAATTTATAGTTCCTGGGCCAGTGCTGATCTCACTCACCACTGTGTCACATTTCAGCTGAAAAGATAATAATGTAAAACAAATATGTTGTACAATGGGTTTAATAATATACAAAATTCTAACACTATAATACTGATTCACAATGGCAACATATAAGTCATCTCCAGTCACTGCAGCTAGACCCCTTCCCTGGCCAATCTCTTCAGTCCTATCAATCTATTTAGGTAAATATTTCCTGACTAGAATGCCATTTTGTATTCAGAATCTTCTCTCACCTCAAGTTTTCCACCTGTCACACAATGACCATTTTACCTCACTCTTCTTTCATGAGAGGCATAGGATACAACATTCTATCAGAGCTTACAGTGAGCAGCTGGGCCAAATGGACATAAGCAGGCCGTGTCTCCCCACGTGTCTTCACTGCTTCATCTGCCAGGTGCTCAAACTCCCTATGTAAACTCGTGGAACTGAAGAGGCACCTGTTGTCACTGAAGAGCCAGTAGTTAGTGTGTCTAAGAATGTACATGAAGTGGGAAAAGAAGGGCTCAATATTGTAACCGAACTAATTCCACCTTTGGTGTATGATCTGACAAAAACTTGATGTGATTTTTCAACTCAAGACCATAAGGTTAAGTGAAGTAAATCAGACATACAAGTGTAAATAATGTGTGGTTTCTCTTTGAGATCTAAAATATAAAGAGCAAAATAAAAGACAGATCATAGGAAGTAGGGAAAGTTTTTTCAAATGGGAGGAACAAAGTATAGGGGAACAAAAGAACAAAGAATTTAAAAAGAATTGAAGGAAAAAAGGGAAACAGCTTTTCAAATGGGAAGGAAACCAAAAGTTGGAAGGAACAAAGAGAGAAACACGGAGGGGATGGGGACAAAAAAGAATTAAGATTTGCTGTGCACATGTATAAAATCCCCATAACTATAAATGTAATCATCATGTCCTGCAGATGTATATTAATAAGCAATTGAGATGTCTCTCCTCAGCAATCAAAGTCCCTTTAACATACTCATTTTTTAAACACTTTTTCTGATAGTGACTTTCACTGTTCAAATTCTACAGTTTCCTAAGCAGGTGCTTTAGACCACTGAGCCATCCTGCCAGGCCCCTAAACAGTTTTATTTTGGTTTTTTTTGTTTGTTTGTTTGTTTATCTATTTATTTTTATGGCCGGCTCAGCCTGCTCTGAGGGCAGGGCTGGCGCAGCATGTGGTGCCGGGGATTGAACTGCCGTCCTTGCAGCCGCCTGCAGGTGCTTTAGACCACTGGGCCATCCTGCCGGGCCCAGGAACATTTTTAAGAAAGTGAAAGAGACTTGTCCAATATCTTCCATTTATGAGGATATTCCAGTAAAAAGTATGGTCATTTCTTACATTTAATTCCTCTTTTAGGTATCAAACCCATCAGAAAACAGAAAGTTTATGAAATCAACCAAACACTTACTCTCTGAATTTGATTCTATTTATACTTCAACATTATTATCAGAAACATTTAAAATTGCAACCCACTACTCTAATTCTTTAAACTTGTTCTAAATTCTAAACTCCACCTAGCTACCATCTGTAAATTTAGTCAATACTTCTCCTGTAAGTAGTTAATCAAAAACTAAACAATATCAGCTCTAATGTTTTACAACTAATATGAAAAATCATTAGAACTCTACTGTGTACATGGATAAAATGGATTTAAAAGTTTTTTTCCAAGATGCTTTGAATGAGGAGAGATTATTAAACTCATTATTGTAGCTGAGGTAGCCTGCAGAGCACTTTTTCCTTTAAAATGCTAAGCCTCTTATAATGTAAAATGAAGATTACAGTGTTACTGACCTTCTCTGCCAGTCTCTTGGCTTGAACTTGATTATCTGGTCTTGAATGGCCATTTCTGTCTCCCAACAAAGAATTCACAGCAAGCTGAAAATCAGCTACCCCTCTAAAGACAAACATTGGAACAGGAGAGTTGTTATGGAGATTACTAGTGTAACAAAGACTAACTGCATTCTCCATAGCGACACAGTTTTATCGGAAAGCAATACGCTTTCAAAACTAAAAAGCAATATTTAATAAATGGTACTGGAAAAACTGGCTCTCTACCAAAGACTAAAACTAGACCCATATATATCACCATGACCTAAACTAAAAATGGATCAAAGATCTGAATATTAAAACAAAAACACTCAATCTACTCAAAAAGAAAGTAGGTAGAAATCTTAAAGACATGGGGGTAGGCAGAGTTCATGAACAAAACCCAGACTTCACAGGAAATACTTAAAAGAATTGACAACTGGGGCCTAATTTTATTAAAAAGCTTTTGCATATCAAAAGAAATACCCAACAGTGAAAAGACAACCTACAGAGTAGAAAAATTTTAGCCAATTGTCCCTCGGACGAAAGACTTCTATATATCACTTCTTGGCCTTTTGGCTAAGATCAAAAGACTTCTATAGAGAACATATGAAGAAATGAAAAACAGACTCCTCCTAATTTAAAGACCCAATTAAAAAATGGGCATCTAAAAAAAATAAAAGTAAAAATAAAAAACGGGCATCTAAGATGAATATATACTTCTCAGATGAAGAAATAAAAATTATAAATATATGAAAAAATGTTCCACATCATTGGTCATTCAAGAGATGCAAATTAAAACACTGAGATTCTATCTCATCCCAGAAAAAATGACTAGTATATATTTTTTAAAAAATCAACCAATAACAAATGCTGGAGGGCCTGTGGGGAAAAAGAAATCCTTTTCAACTGTTCCCAGGAGTGTAGATTGGTACCACCACTATGGAAATCCATGTACAGATTCCTCAAAAAGCTAGTATTAAGTCCCATTTGACCTGAATATTTCCCTTCTCAGTATCTTCCCAGAGGGGCTAAATACATCAGAACACAGTGATACAGTGTTGTATGTGTGACATGATTATAACAGCACAATGTATAATAGCTAAATTTTGGGAACAATCCAAATGCCCAGCAACTAAAGAGTGGCTTTTTAAAAAATGTGTATTTTTGAACAATGGAGCAATACTAAGCCATAAAGTACAAACTTGAAATTTGCACAGGTAAATGGATGCAACTTATGACCATACTATAATCATAAGTGAAATGAACCAGACTCACAATGTAAACATCACACTGTCTCCCTACCACAAGAACAGAAGGATCTAAAACGTACAGTAAATATTATGAAACAAAAAGAAATTGTTCAAAGAGAAAAAAGGAACTAAGATAGGGGAAAGAGGAAAGGATGGAAGGGAAAATGGAAAAAAGATAACAATATTAATGAATTAACTATTGTTATTCTATTGTTGTTATGAAATTTTGTTTTGCCTTTTTTCCACAAAATAAAAAAATTAAAAATGAATATTCCCACCTGAAAGGTGACATAACTCCCATTATTGCTTATATAATAGTAGATTAGATAATCCAATTGAAAGTTGGGCCAGGAAGATAGCTCAGTGGTCTAAGTGCCTGCCTGCAAAGTTCAAGGACCTGAGTTGAATTTCTGGACCTGCATCCCATGCTGTGCCACCCACTAAACCTAGGCACTGGGGAGGCTGAGGCAGGAGGATCCCTACTAGCCTGAGCTGCGTAGTGAGACCCTGTAGCAAATAAATAAATCAATGATAAAAACTAAAAACACAGTTACATCGGAATAAAATAAAATGGAAAAATTTACTCAGATTTGTATGTAAGTCATTTTTACACAAGAAATTAAAAGGCAGAGAAATTAGAAATCATCTTCTACTTATTAAAGGCTTTTAAAATCATTTTGTAAAATGTTTCCTATCCTCTTATCTAATTGTGGTTTTATGTTTTCTCTGTGAAATATGTATACGTCTGGCCAGTTAAATGCCTCTCTCAAGTCCTACTGTCACTAATAAGCCAACCCAGAGAACAGCCCTATTGTGTGCCTTTTTCTGCAATTCTTCCTTTACTACTTTAAATGCTTCCTTCTAATTCTTACTCCTCCAAATGGTAAAAGCATTTAACCCTGCACCAGGGCTTGGCCCCAGAGGCTTCTGCGGAGCTAAATCTCCTTGCTAAGTCACTAAGCTGTCCAGCGGGGCTCAAAAGTATTTTTTTAATGTACTTGAGTTTCAGCATGAGGGAAAGAGGATTATTCTTAACATTTTTTTCATCAATGTCATTTGTCCTCATCAGATTGATGATACAATGTAAACACAAATTCAGTGCAATCACTTGTGAAAATAATTATGTTGGAGGAGAGTAGTAATGGTGAGGAAAAGAATTAAGAAAAACAGGTAGGGAATGAAATGGAAGCATATATCAGCAACCTGAGTAGTATTTGAAATGCTCGATTACTAAAACTAAAAATCACCAGCCACTTCCCTTGGATCTGGTTGGGGAATAAGGGAATCTTGAAATAAAAATGGAAAAGAGCTGAGGCTTGAGAATTTAGGTGACCACAGGACAATGTTATTTTCTATAAGTTTGATATACTTCAAGGTATACAAAATATTCTTTAATCAACACACAAATATTTACATAACTACCTATGCCAGCATCTCTTCTGATGTTTAATAAAAGAACCAGAGAACAGGGCTAAGAGTTGTACCAGTGTCTGTCTAGCCCCCGTGTCTCACAAAGAAGGGGATGCACCACTTCTTTCCTATTACTCAGGAAATTCAGGGAAATGCCTAAATATTCCATGTCACTTCTGATTAACACCACATTAAAACAATTAGTCTGTAATGACCAGTAAGAATTTTTGTGCAGCTGGATGTGATGATGCATGCCTGTAATCCCAGTACTTGGAAGGCTAAGCGAGGAGGATCACAGTGAGTTCCATGCTAGACTGGGCTACACAACAGTGAGCTCAAGGCCAGCAGGAATCACACAGCAAGACCCTGTGGGAGGGAGGCGCTAGGGGACAGATCCGGGTCTTTATCATTCTCTAGCACCTAATGTGGATCACACATACCAACCCAAATAAATTCACTCACACCTGCACTGGAAACAGAGCCACATTCATCTCCAAATCAGTGTGTAAGAAGATCACCACCAAGTTTACAGTGCCTGCTTCATGGTATTGTTCAGAAACCAAACTTGGTCACAGATCTAGTTCTATTTAACTTAGCTATTCCCTTTCTTGGTATCTTCCCCAAAGAATTAAGAGCATCATAACACAGCAATATATGTACATCAATGTTTGCAGCAGCACAGCTTGTAATACCTAAATCTTGGAAACAGCCCAAATACCCATTAGCCAATGAATGGATAAGGATGTAATTTTTTTATACATCAGAGTACTATTCTTCCAGAAAGGATAAGCCTGAGACATTTATAGGTACATGGATGTATCATGAGACTATAATTGTAATTAAAATAAATTGGAGACACACATATTTATAGATCATGTGTGAGAAACTGAAAGTGTAAATAAGAACCAAAATGTGTAACAGACATTGTGCAGCAGGAAGAATATATTCTAATTGGAAGGGGGACTAGGAAAGGGGAAATGGGAAAGGAAGGACATGAAGAGAAAAAAAGGAAAGAAAACTTTGCCAAGTAAGGAGAGGAAGAGGTTGCAGGGAAGGAAGGGGAATGGAAAAGAAGAAGCAAGATGTATCACATGCAGGAAGAAATTTGCTATGATGAGTATGATCATTATAATAAAATTAATTTTAAAAATTCTATCTGTCCCAGTTCTGACATTAAATAAAAATCCTTGCTGGGCTGGGTCCAAGCATGTGCCTGGCAAGTACAAGGACCAGGGTTCAATCTCTGGTACCACATGTAGTGCTGGCCTGGAACCGAGGTTGCGCTGTGCAGGACCCAAAACTCTGGTGTGGTGCTACATGCCTGTAATCCCAGCACTGGGAGGCTGAAACAGGAGGATCACTCTGAGTTTGAGCTGCATATTGAGACCCTGTACTAAATACATAAACAAATACAGAAATGATTTTTTAAAATTAAAGAAGAAATCGTTGCTGACTCCCAAGGAGGTGTATGTGCTTTTTAATATATTAACATGATTACCAAATTATACTCTTTCTTTTCTAAATTACTCACTAAAGTGTATATTATGATTCGATTTTCTAAAAATTAACATTTAAGATTTAGGGGCCGGGGAGATTGCTCCGTGGTACAAGTGCCTGCCTGGCAAGTGCAAGGCTGTGAATGCAAACCCTGGTCCCACCAAAACAAAACAAACAAACAAAACAACAACAACAACAACAAAAAAACCCAAAAAGAAAACATTTAAGATTTAAATATATATTTTTTCCAAAGAAGTATTTGTGCCTGTTAGCAGAAACTAAAGAAATTTTAACAAAATTAGAATAATGAAAAGAGAAGACAAAAGCAACAAATACAAAGACTTTTCAAAATCAAAGAAAAAAAGGAAAACTAGAAGTAGTAGAGCTCCAATTTCACTATTAATTGAAATGACACAGACTTAAATATATCAGAGATTGTTATGATTTCTTGATGCATTGCAAGGATCCTTTATAAAAAGTTTATTAGTATTCAATGACCTACAGCAAGGCATTCAAACATTGGGAAAACACAAAGAAGTCAAAAGACTTTCTGAAAATTGTTTTTTAAAAATTATGAATACCCAAGATAGCTATAAGTTTATTGGAGGCAGGAATAATACATAATTCAATTTAAAATATATTATGCCACTGGAATCATAAATATTTCAATGGCAGTTTTAAAAAAACCTCATTCTTGCCGGGCGTGGTGGCGCACACCTGTAATCCCAGCACTTGGGAGGCTGAGGCAGGGGGATCAGTGCGAGTTCGAGACCAGCCTGGGCTACAAAAGTGAGCTCAAGGCCAGCCTCAACTGCATAGTGAGACCCTGACTCAAAAAAAAAAAAAACCTCATTCTTTAGTGATTAACACCAACTAAATTAAGAATAATGAAAATATAAATTCTTCAATTCTATAAAGGATCAGCTGCCAGTAAAAAAGGTGTAAGAAGGAAACAATTCAAGGAGGTAAAGGACATCATCCAGACTTCTTTTGTTTTATAGTTCTTCCTAATCACACTCCCAACAAGAATTTTTTTGCTGCTTATTTCAAGAGGTGATTCTTACATGTAAAACACATTAAAAACTGAAAAACCGAAAAACGAGCTAAATGCTTACTAACAATGGAATATTAGAACACTACAAAAAATGCTATCAAGGGAAAAGAGTCAAAAATTCTTTCATTTAGTAAACAGCTTTAGAGCTACTTGAAAAAAATCTGAATAACATTAAAAGAGAATAGATGAAAATTATACCACCTGCTAAAATCAGTTATCTTAATAGCAATAAGAACATTAGGGACTTTTTTCTTTTTTAAAATTCTTTTGTTCAACGTAATACTCAAAACACTAGCAAGAGCAATTAGGCCAAAAAAACAAAAAAAATTAAAAAAACCCACATGTGTATATATATATACATATATAATAAATCCATATATCTTATATATATGTATATATATATATTCCATATATACATATATATGAAAGAAGTCAAATTATCATTATTTGCAGATGATATAATCCTCCACAGAGAAAACCTTAAAAAATCTGCCAAGAGGCCAGGTGTGGCGGCGCATGCCTGTAATCCCTGCACTTGGGAGGCTGAGGCAGGAAGTTCAGTGCGAGTTTGAGACCAGCCTCAGCTACAAACATGACCTCAAGGCCAGCCTTAACTGTATAATGAGACCCTGTCTCGAAAAAGACCAAAAAAAAAAAAAAAATCCACCCAGAGAATCTTAGCAATAATAAGCAAGTTCAATAATGATGCAGCATAAAAAAATGCATAGTACTCCTGGTATAGTACTAATTCACATATACTCTGGCTTTTCAGATTGTATAAATCTTGTGCCTTTTACAGTACTAATTCACAACTGCATCAATAAAAATTAGATACTTACAAAATAATCTAACTAAAAAAGTGAAAAAAATTTCTACAACAAAAATCACAGTACATTGAAAAAAATGATCAAAGAAAACATCTGAAAATGGAAAGATATGCCCTGCTCCTAGATAGTGAAAATTAAATACTAAAGCATACTTCTAAAACTGATATACAAATTTAATGCAATCCTGATAAAAACAATATCAACAATATTCTTCACAGAACTGGGTAAAAAAAAAATTCATAATGAACCAGAACCCATATTAGCACAAAAACTCCTGAGTGACAAGACCAAAGTAGACAGTATCACACCCCTGGATTTGAAGTCATAATACAAAGCTACAGTTATATATATTAAAAAAAAAAAAAAAAAGAGCATGGTACTGACACAAAAACAGACTTGAGAATCAAAGAAACGGAACAGAGAATATAAAACAGCCCCAAGCACATTCAGCTATTTACTCTTTGACAAAAGGGCCAAAAACTTGCACTGAAAAAAACATAACTTATTTGATAAATGTTAGGAAAACTGGTTATTTACATGCAGAACATTAAATCTAGACCCATATCTATTACATAATAAGTAAAATCAGAATTAATGTTGAAACAGTAACACCATATCTCTTATCAGGTAATAAATAAAATCAAATAATGTTTTTTTTTTTTTTTTTTAATTTTATTTATTTATTTTTTCTTGTTTCAGAACCTTTGTTTGTTTATTCACTCATTTTTGTGGCCGGCTCAACCCGCCCAGAGGGCAGAGCTGGCGCAGCATGTGGTGCCGGGGATCGAACCGCAGTCCCTGAAGCCACCCAAGCTTTCCCAAGCAGGCGCTTTAGACCACTGAGCCATCCCG
>PVJA010025768.1:0-30367 GCA_004027025.1 Myocastor coypus
CGCTGCACTTTTTTTTGTTGTGGGGGGAGGTCTACAGGGTGTTCAGAGTCTCACTACTAGATCGGACTTGCAGTGGTCCACCTGTTTACAACCTTCCAAGAGCTGGGATTACAGGTGTGCAGCATCATGCCAGGTCTCAATTAATGTCTCAGCGCACCCTGGGGGCAGGGCCAGCATAGCAGGCCTAGGGATTGAACCCCCTGGCCACTGCTCCTGCTCCCAGGTGCTTTAATTTTCTGAGCTATTTGGACAGCCCTGAAAGATACACATTTCAAAAAATTACACAATAAGATTAAGGGTTTGTGGTCTTGAGGAGGCATACAACCAGCTGTTCAGGGCCACATGCAGCCTGCTGGCCACATGTTAGACATGCCAGGCCCAGAAACTTCCAGTGAGATGTCCCACCCAGTACTGAATGGAGAACACTTGAGTCGTGGCACTTTGGGCCCTCTGGACTGAGGGTGGTAGATGGCTCAGGGCAGTCCAGCGTGCAGCTCCAGAGCACACTGGCTGCCTCAGGCTGGTCTTACTGGTACACTTCTGCAGTAAGTCCCTGGACATTGTTCAGGCTGATTCGCTTGGAACATATTCTCAGTGTCAGTAATTCTGTGAACCATCCAACACTAGCTGCCCCCTTTCTAAAATAGCATTGAGAACTATTTCATAACATCCATTATTTGAAGGTGTACGATTTGTTGTTTTTTAATATATTCTTGCAGAGGTGCAGCTATCATAATTATATAATTGCAGAAGATTTTAATCACTACCCTCAACTCTATATTCATTAACAGTTCCTCCTCACCCACTTCTATTCCTAGATCCTGGCAACCACCAATCTACTGCTTGTCACTTCTGATTTCTGGAAATTTTATATAAATGGACTCACAGACTATGTGGCCTTTCGTATGAGGCTTCTGTCCCTTAGCATTGTATCTCAAATTTTATCTGCATTGTGGTATGAATCAGTACTGTATTCTATCTATGGCCAAACTGTAGTATGTTATGTTACATTACAATTTGTTCCTCTTTTTAATTAATGTACATCTAGATTTTTTGTTTCACTCTTTGATAGTAATGAATAATGCTACTATTTGTGTTCATGTACAAGTGTTTTGTGGATCTACATTTTCAATTGTCTTGCCCACATATCTAGGGATAAGATTACAGAACCCGATGGTAACTTGGTTCATCTTTTTCAAGAACTGCTGAACTGTTTTCCGCAGTGATCATGCCATTTTACATTTCTACCAGCAAAACATAAGAGTTCTAGTCTCTCTGTATCTTTGTTGTTTTTTACATTCTGCTTTTTAAAACATTTCAGCCATCCTTATTAGTGTGAAATTATGGGTTTTGGTATCTCTTCAACAGCTAATCATGCCAAGTATCTTTCTATGAGCTTTCTGGCTATTTGCTTATTTTCTTTTTCAGTCCTTTATCCATGTAAAAAGATTTTTTTTATCATTGAGTTGCAAAAGCCCATTGCATATGCCACATGTAAGTTTCCTAGCAGTCTATGATAAGCAAGTATTTCCTCTTCTTCTACGAGTTATCTTCACTTTATTCATAGTGTTCTTTGGGTCACACAGATTTTTATTTTGATGAAGTCCAATTAATCTTTTTTTTCTTTCGTTGTTTATATTTTGGGCACCATATGCAAGAAACCATTGCTTAATCCAAGATTACAAAGATTTGTTTCTATGCTTTCTTCTAGGAGTTCCATAGCTTTACATTTTGCAGGTAGGTCTGTGATAGATTTTGGCTTAATATATACATATGGTGTGAGACAGGAGTCCACATTCATTCTTTTCCACGTAGGTATTCAGTTAGCACAGTTGTTAAAAAGGCTATTCTTGGGCCCGGCAGGATGGCTCAGTGGTCTAAAGCGCCTGCTTGGGGAAGCTTAGAGCTCTGAAGCGCAGAGTTCTAAATTAGTTTTGCTGAACTGGAATAAAACATCAGCAGGGCTATGTTCCTTCTGGAGGCTCCCAGGGAGGCTAGGTTTCTTTACTTTTCCACTTCTAGATGGCGCCTGCATGCCTTGGCTCTCAAAGCCAGCTTCAGGGACAGCGGTTCTATCCCCGGAACCACATGCTGCGCCAGCCCTGCCCTCGGGGCGGGCTGAGCCGGCCATAAAAATGAGTGAATAAACAAACAAAGGTTCTGAAACAAGAATAAAAATAATAAATAGTTTAAAAAAAAAAAAAGGCTATTCTTGCTTCATTGAGTTATCTTTATAACCTTGTCAAAAATCAATTGGCCATGAACATAGTGTTTATTTATGGACCCTTAATTCTAATTTATCGATCTGTGTCTATTCTTATGCCAGTGTCTTCTAGACACAAAGGATCGGCAGTGTGGTTCCTAGGAGTGGGGTTCCCTGAAGGACTTCCCACATACTCCACAGAGAAGGTCATCTCTTTTTGAAAATAGCTTTCCACAGTGGCAGCTGAGTTGAATGAATGCTTGAGGATTTCTGCATATACTACAGGAGGCAGATGACAGACTTGGAAGGAAACAGAGCAGGTTTTTTGTGCTTCCTATTACTAACAAGGTAGGGGTAAAAATTTGCCCTCAACAGTTGTCTTGGTTACTATTCTGTCATTGCTGAGACAAAATATCCAACACAAAAGGTAAAGGAAGCAAGTTTTACTTAGCTCAGTTTGTGGAGGTTTCAGTATTTAATTAGCTGACTCCAAGGTAGGGTGAGTGGTATGGTGAGGGGGCAACAGCTAAAGGCAGCAGGAGAGGGCAAAAGCAAGAAGAGCATAAAAAGGGAAAGAGCAAGCTTCTTCCCCCTCATCTACTGTAAGCAGTCTACCCACTCCCCACCCACACACTCAGAGTGAGTGTAGCTCTCACATCCCCTCCCTGCACTCCTCTTGCACAGCCTCAGGATATTTACAAAGCAAGGACCCTAGGCCCCTGCTGAGTGGCTTAGTTGAACTTCTAAACTCAAGTTGATGCAATGAATCAAGCATTATAGCAGTTAACCTGGACATTTTAGTTGTACCCTACATAGTGTAAAGTTACACATAAAATAAATAAATGATAGATACAGACAAACAGATATCCTATAGGACTGTAACTGGGATTTGTACATAGGACCTGATTATAGTTTAGCTTTGACTCTGCCCACAAATACCTTTCCAGATTCACCCTGCTCTTACCTTGTAATGCCCCTGTTTTCCTAGCATGCCTCAGACCCTTAATCCCAACCTTTCTTCTGCCTCTTGTTGCTCTGGAATGCACAGGCTAGTTCTGTGTGAAGCTGTGATGCCTATTTTTTTCAAGCCTTGTACATTTTATTGACCATCATCAGTATGAAATTCTCAGGTGTATTGGTTTTCTGTCCCTGGTATAAGACAGTACCACAAACATGTGACTTAGATAAATGTATTCTCTTAGAGCTCTGGAGCGCAGAGTTCTAAATTAGTTTTGCTGAACTGGAATAAAACATCAGCAGGGCTATGTTCCTTCTGGAGGCTCCCAGGGAGGCTAGGTTTCTTTACTTTTCCACTTCTAGATGGCGCCTGCATCCCTTGGCTCTCAAAGCCAGCAGCCTGGCCTCTCGGCTTCACAGACACACAGCCTTCTTCCTGTCTTCTGTGATTAAGGTCCCCTCTGCCTCCCACCTATGAAGATACTTCTGATTATATTTAAGCCCATCCTGAGTCATCCAAGGTAATTTTTCTATTACAAAATCTTTAACTTAATCTCATCTATGAAGTCTTTTCTACTATATGAGGTAACACTCACTGGTTCCAGGGGCTAGGATAAAAACTTCTTCGTGGGGTCATGTTGTTAGTCTACCATACCTAAGGTGATTTATGTGCCTATGCTGAGTGATGAGGTCTGACATCCGTTCTGACCTGTTGCTATTCTCACTGCTCTGGTAAAATTTAATGACATTCATAGTTAAAGTGGGAATAGTTGACATAGCTCACAATTTGTAGAAGGTCCATAATTGCCTAGCTCCAAGGCAGGGTAGTACATGGCAGAGGGGCAACAGTTCATGGTGGAGAAAGTCAGAAAAAGCAATGAGAGAGAGAGAGAGAGAGAGAGAGAGAGAGAGAGAGAGAGAGAGAGAGAGCTCTTTCTGTCACTTATATTGTATCCAGCATTCCAGGACTGGAGTGGTGCAAATCCAGTTAGTGGACTGACCCAACAATTACCCAGCATTAATTCCAGGACCTTTAACCCCAGCATTATACTATGAATCAGTCACAGAATCTAGATTCAGCCATCTCTGAAAAGCTTGATGACTACATGAGGCTTTGGGGGACATCTAGACACAGACCATGACATTCTGTGCATAACTCCCAAAGACTCGTGCACATCCCTTTACACAAAAGGCTTGAAGAGTTGCCAAAGTTCTAATAGTTTCACTATTGCTGAAAAGTCCAAGTCAAAGATGTCCTCTGAGATTTAAGGCAAGCTCTTAGCTATGAGCCCCTGTACAAAATAAAAGAAAGCTAAAGACTTCCAACATTCAAGGGTATAAGATAGACATTTACATTCCAAAAGTTTCAAATGGGGATACAAAGGAATAGGACCAAAGTAAGCCCAAAACCTAGCATGGAAAACATGAGGTCCTTCTGTGTACAGTACCCAAGGCAGTCTGTAGCAAGATATGAACTCCCAAAAGCTTGACTGGCTCCACCCCTCAGGCTCCACCAGTGGTTGAGTTCCCATGAGTCCTGTCTTGGGCCCACTCTGCTCTCTCTTGCAGTTCTCCTCAAATGGTACATATTCTTGGCTTTTTCTAAACTTCTAGGGTCTGGACTGCACCTCTCACTTGACAATCACACCTTCACACACTGCCATCTCAGGGATGGCTGCCTTCTGAAATCTGGGCGGAAGACTCTCTGACCCCACCACTCTTCCATTATGCATGTACCTAGAGCTGGCACCATGTAGATGATGCCAAGGTTTGCTGCCAACTAGAGCAGTAGCTAGGGTTTCTTCTCATTTGACTCCAGGGTGAAGTGCCTGAATTGCTGAGACTTTAAACCCAATTCAGAAAAACAAATTCTGTAGACCACCACCATTGCTCTGAAGTTTCTTCTCAAAGCAAAATCTTTCACCTTTGCAATTTTGAGGTTGCAAAGGGTGGAGTCCTGCTGCTTCCAGGGATACCATAGGGCCTCTTTTTTATCCTCCTATCCCTTCTCAGTAATCAAGATCTCCTCTGCTCTATTTTTGCAATCCACAGCTATTTTTGGTGGCGCTTTATTGGTGCTTCCTTTTTTGGCCAACCAAAACATTTTAAATAATTCTGCTGGCTTATTTATTGTTGATTCTCAACATAGATCTGGCTAAAAGCCCCTGGTATCAGCCATGGGAGCTTACTATTCAGTTCCTAGAGCCTTTGAATTAGACTACCTTGAAGTTTCTTCTGCAAGATTCATTAGTCCACTACCCTTAATCTTAGTTTCAGGCAACATCTCTGGACATCAACAAAATGCAGAGAAACTTTCTGTCAAGCCATAGCACACATTGTCTGGATACATAAAGGAATACACTTTATGTATTCCTTACTAGCAGAAATCTCCTGAACATGGTTTTTACTGGCAGCATTTCTATCAGCTGGTAAGTCTTCTCAGCTCCGACCAGATTTTCTCATACAGTACAACCTAAGAAATTCCAGTTCTATGTCTTCAGCCTTCAACTGATATTTCCTTTTCAAACATTTTCCACAAGCCATTCCCAATTCCTGAACCATATGATCAGGTATAGTCACAGCAATGACCCTACTTCTGGTACCAAATTCAGTTCTATTTTAATTACTTTGTAGAGAAAAAAAATATCAGATATCCAAAGGTAAAAAAGAAAAAGTATGCTTAACTCACAGTTTGTAGAGGTTTCAGTCCATAATTGGCTGGCTCCAGGGCAGGATGACACATGGAAAAGTGGCAACAGTTCATGGGAGTAAAGGACAGAAAAACTAATGAGAGAGAGAGAGAGAGAGAGAGAGAGAGAGACAGAGACAGAGAGGAGAGAGAGGAGAGAGAGAGCGAAAGAGAGAGAGAGAGACAGAGACAGAGAGGAGAGAGAGGAGAGAGAGAGAGAGAAAGAGAGAGAGAGAGAAATCTCTTTTGTCCCTTACATTGCATACAGTCTACTGAGATTAGGGTGGTGTCAATCCAATCAGTGGACTGATCCAGCATCACCCACCTTTGGTCCTAGAACTCTTAATCCCAACATTACATCATGAATCAATCACACACTCAGCCATCTTTGAAAAAAAAAAAAAAACAACAAACCTATGACTATATGAGGTTTTGGCATATTTAGATACAGACCATAACAGCTACAGTTTCACTCTGACCAGTTCTGAAATATTTTTAAAATAATCCAGTTATTAACTATCTTCATTATGGAGTTGATTGTGTGTAAGTTTTGCAGGAGGCTGAAGTAGACAATCAAAGAGCTTAAAAATGTGTGACATTGTTTTGGTTTAGCTGTAAACAAAGTAAGTGAAGATTGAGAAAAAGAAAAACCATTTCCAAAGCAACCACAAAAATTCAAGGATGGATCTGTCTCATAAATCTGAGGCATCAGAGACAGCTAAGAGAAAGCCACAAGACACTAAACAGCAAGATCTCTTGACCTGCTGAACATGAGTAAGCAACTTGTTAGAAAATGTTACTAAGTTTCAGTTTGTCATGAATCCTAGTTAGGTAGCCAATAAGGGGAACTGATTAGGAATGGCTTATTTCTGAGGAGAATCCATACTATCGTGAAAGTTATACTCCAGATGGTTCTAAACAGGAACAATCCAGAACTGAACATGAAAATGAAGAACATTTATGTACCATGAACCTATGACTTGGTTCCCTCTTTCTATAGCAAAGTACTCCAGAGAGCAATCACCAGATCAATCTGCTATACAGAATCACTGGGTAATGGAATCTGGGCCTCTTCTTGCAACAATCAGAATCTCTGAAGCACCATTCTAGAATCTACATTTTAATAAGAACAGGCAATTCTTACTGAATTTCCCAGCAGAAGCACTGTGACTGTATTTGAGACTAAAAATTCTTATTACAAGATTCTGTATACATTATTTTAAGTCATCTATGAACACAAGATGAGCAGGGAAATGTGTCTCTACTTCCTTGGCCAACTGTGACTTGATTGGTAATGGCTGCCTGGATCACGATGTTGAGATAAATAATGAGATCATGGCTCTGCTGGTACAGGAAGGAAGTTGAAGTTGTGATTAATTAGTAATGTCTGCCATGGCCACAAATTGGATATGGTGGGTTGGTGGTAAGTGGGTTCTTTTTGTCATTTTCTCTTAGAAGGATGTAGCTATACTTCCTCATTTAATGGCAAAGTATAGTGTTTGTGTAAAGGACTATATAGAAACATATATGTATACTTTAAAGAATGAAAATGAAACATATCCTTTAAAATTTTTTTCTAGTACTTTATAGTAGGTTTCAAATCTTGGGTAATACATTGCATTGTCTCACAACTTTCTTAATGTCTAATTTAAATTCCTTTTGGCAAAATTTAAGCTCAGTCCTCTTCATTCTGTCTTCAGAGAAAAACAGAACAGCTGCTCCTTCTCTCTTACTCCATATGCCTCCCTATTTTTAAGAATTCAGTTTTCCAGAAAAAAATTAATGAGACTCTTCTATTTTAATGAGTTGCTTGTTTGGTGGATTGGCATTTTTTCCCTTTAACCTCAAAGTTCTTGGTCACAGAGACAAATGGAAATAAAACAATGACAATAGGAAGAATTTAGATGTCGTCCAACTCTCCTTTCACAGAGGACATGGAGAGTCTGGTCTGCTCACATAGCACAACCCGAAATAGAGACTCAACTAGCCAAGCTCTTCACACAGAGTTATTTGAGCCACACCATGATATTTGAGCACCAAGTATGCTTCGAAATGGGAGAATAAGTCTGAGGCCACACAGGTTGGGTCATTTTGAATACACATCAGTGCCTTCCTATTTTGAACTCCTCATTATTTTTATTAGGGGCCTTCAAAGTCACAGCTGAGGCCAGCTAGGACTGGGAGATTCAGTCCTCTGGGGAAGCATTAGCCCAGCAGAGATGGAGATGGTAGATCAATGTCTGATTTCTCACCTCTTGCTCCATGTGACAGTCTTGAGACAGGATCTTTGTTGATAGATCAAGTTAAGGTGAGCTCATGCTGAACTAGGGTAGTCCTTAAACCCAAGTGTGTACGTATATGCACAGATGTGTATGCATATAAAAATATATTTGTTAAAGCTCATCAAATCATACATTTTATAGAGGCCTATTGTGCATAAATTGTACCTCAGTGAAATTGATTTTAAAAATTTAAGAATTTATAAATGTTTTCTTTTACTTTCTTCCTCCTCCTTTCCCTCCCCTTCCCTTCTCTTCCTTCCCCTCCCCTCTCCTCCCTTTCCCTTCCCTCACCTCCCCTCCCCTCCCCTTCCTTCCCCTCCCCTCCCCTTCCCTTCCCTTTCCTTCCCCTCCCCTCTCCTCTGCTCCCTACCCCTTCCTTCCCCTCCCTCCCTGCCTCCCTTCCTCCCTTCCTTCCTTTTCTTTCTTTTTTCTCTTCTTCCTTTCTGCTGGAAATCAAACCTTGAGCATGCTAGGCAGGTGTACTACCACTCAGCCCCCCTGCCCAGCCCCAAGGAGATATAGTTCCTTTGATCTCATAGTTTTACTTCTAACAACTTACCATATAAAAGTATTTGCACAACTATGCAAAGACACATGCACAAAGATGGGCATTGTAGTTATGCAAATACTAAAAAGGTCAAAACCCTCATTAAGAGGGCAGTAGACAGACAATCAGAGCCTGCTCTGTGGCCTCCTGGCTCTGTGTGTGTAGGCCTTGCACACTGCCTGGCATAGTGTATGTGTAGATGTGGAAGGGAAGTAAGAAAAACAGGTACATTAAGTGAAAATTAAATTAATTTGAGGACTAGGTGATCCCAGCTAGAATGGAGCTGTTTATATTAAAGCCACAGTTAATTTAGCATCTTCAGGGCTGTGTGTAACAACCTGGAGAGCCTGTTCTTGGGTGTGGCTGAGGCATGCCTAGAGGAGGTTGATCAAGAAAGATTCCAGGGTTGGGGAGTGAAGATGACCTCTTCCACCACAAAGGAGGTCAAGGCACATCAGTAATTCCTTCATGGCCAGTGTTTCCTCAGTGCCCAAATATTTCAAGACAATTTCAGGAAATAGTCCAGTGTCCACGGGACACCATAATCGTAGTGCTCTGGGTCACAGGCACCATGGAGACAAAGCAGCAAGGACTGATGGAAACAGAAACAAGGCTCCCTGCCTTTGCTTCTCCCTGGGGCAGGGATGGAGCCCTCCGAGGGAGCTCGATGAGCTGCTGAAGCCATTCAGATGAAGGCAAAAAGGTAACAAAGAAGAGGTCGCATGAGCACAGAGGCATGACACACTTGGCTATGGTGCAGGCTGTGATAACCTCCAACAGGTCTCAGTCAGTGGGCAGAGCACGAGAGCCAGGAAGATGTCCAGCATGGAACTCACATACGTGAGGTTTGCATGAGATCCGATGCCAGGCCACAGCAAAGGGAATGCTAGGATTCAAGAGAGACAAAATTTTAATGGCGGGATCGTTATGGAGGGGAAGGGATGTGGAGATTCAGAGAAACACCAGTTGGAAGGCCACACCGAGAGACTGGCAGCAGCGAGGAGTAAGCTGCCAGCCGCAGGCTCCTGGAGCTACAGCGGTTCTCAACCTGTGGGTTGCAACCCCGGCGGGGGTCGAACGACCAAAACACAGCGGTTGCCTGAAGCCATCAGAAATCATAACTGTAGCAAAATTACAGTTTTGAAGTAGCCACCAAAATTATTTTTTGGTTTGGGGTCATCGCAACATGAGGAACTGTATTGCGGGGTCATGGCATCAGAAAGGTTGAGAACCACTGTCTAGAAGCTGAAAGAGGCAAGGAAGGTTCTTTTCCTGGACCCTCAGAAAAAGCGTGGCCAGAGCGGTGGCTTGATAACCATGGGAGAATGTAATTCTCTACTGTAACTTTAAACCACCCAGCTTGCGGCATTTACTAAGACAGCTCAAGGAAAACTAAAACAGAATACTGATGCTAGTAATGCTAAGGCACAAAAATAACCATAGTCTTTGGTGACAAAAATAGAAAGAATAGGTGCTATTATATTAAGGACAAACAGTGGTGAAAACAATTTTAAGTTGCTAAATTTAGAGAATAAGTAGGAATGCATATCACCTTAAGTGTCTTTGACTATTGAATCAGCAACTGGAGGTTTGGATCCGACAGAAGGTCAAAGCTTCTGCCCATCACCATGTGTGTGACCTTCGCATCACCCGTGAACTATTCTGGGGACCAATTTTCTCATTTTTAAGCCTACAATATTAATTGTTCTTACCCATTGGGTTGCCTTGGGAATTAAATGCAACTCCATACAGTCTGACCCCTTAACAGCACTCTTAAGCAGTAGCTGCTGTTACTGTTGTGA
Source organism: Myocastor coypus (assembly GCA_004027025.1). NCBI lineage: Eukaryota > Metazoa > Chordata > Mammalia > Rodentia > Myocastoridae > Myocastor > Myocastor coypus. Next base: position 10,481 of record PVJA010025768.1, read on the forward strand.
AAGGAGATGGTGACTTTTTCTCAGTAAATGTACTTCCATTAACAGAAGGAAAAACTAATTTTGACCAGGCTAGTGATTTTCTTGGCAAACACAATCTTTCCAGAATTCATGTGATGCCAGGACCTCTGTGTTATGGTGTTACAGTCAGGGGTGGAGGTCCGGCTGCTTCCTCAGCATCATCTGTGTAGATGGCCACTGTCTGCCAATATCCGGGGCACCCACAGAAAGCAGAGATGCCCTGGCCATCAGCATCCGATTGCTCCTGAGCATTGGTCCTTCCCAGGTGAGTCAGCAGGGCCAGTGCGCAGGGTCAGGGCCTTGGCTGGTGACTGCTACCCCTGCAACTCACGTCTCCCTGAGACATGTGTCGGCAGGCCAGGTCCGTTTGTGCATCTCTCAGGGAGGTTGGTCTTTTATTCAGGGAGGAACATCAGGGATACTTTTGCTTGCTGAGGACTGGCTGCTCCACATCCCTTGGACCACGAAACCATGCTTCTTCTCTCCACAATCACAGAATTCCTAGGGAAATAACTTTGTTCTCTTTCAGTCTCTTATAGTTTTATTGATTTTTTTTTGTCTTTTTTTTTTTTGAGACAGGGTCTCGCTATGCAGTTCAGGCTAGCCTTGAGCTCACTTTTGTAGCCCAGGCTGGTCTCGAACTCACTCCGATCCTCCTGCCTCAGCCTCCCGAGTGCTGGGATTACAGGCTTGAGCCACCACGCCCGGCTGTTTTATTGATTTTTAAATGTATTCAGTACAGGGTATACAGGATCTCACTATGTAGATCAGACTCATTGTGATCCTCCTATTTTCAGCCTCCCAAGTATTGGCATTACAGGTGTGCACCACCACGCCCAGTCTCTATCACCACTTCAGTGCTCCCTGGGGCCGGGGATGGCACAGCATGCCAGGGATCGAAACCCAGCTGCTGTGCTCTGCCTCAGCAAACACTTTAATCTACTGAGCTATCTGGCTGGCCCTCAGTCTCTTATAGTTTAATGCTATGAATATTATATCTTTATTCTTCAACAGAATATAATGGTCTATTTGTGTTGAATGTTTAAACTTTTTAATAATACTTTTCCTGAGGGAGCTGCCTCTGGGGTGAGCCACACCTTTCAGCTTCTCTGCCTGGATGGCTGGCTCATCTCTGCACCTAGTCTGTTGGGACAACCTGGTGCTTAGCTCATCCCTTACAGGCTATTGCAATACTGTCTGAGGACTGACATTTATGTTTTCTCTCTATGTAACTGGAGATCTGCTTAAATGTGGGTGTGGTGGTGCATTCCTGGAATCCCAGCATGTGCAAGGCTGAGGCAGGAGGATCAACACAACTTCAAAGCCAGCCTGGGATAGATAATGAAGTCAATTCCTTCTGGAATACATATTTAGACTGTTTAAGAAAAAGATCAGCTTAAGCTCAAAAGAGCAAAAGAGTATAGACAAATTCCCACCTCTAAGCTGGTTTCCAGGAATGATGCAGGATGAGTTTCTCTCCTTTTCTGACTGATGGAAGTATTAGAAACTTCTCCCTTCTTTTCTTAGTTCAAAATTCTGTAATTTATATAACAGGCACCTTGGTACCCACCACCCACTTTTAGTCAATGTTGGTACTCCATTTTTATTTGCTTCAGATACAACTTGCAATACCTCATCCCTCCTCTCTCCCATACTCAGAGGGAAACACTCTTTTCCAAAAGATAATTTGTATTTTTTTTTTTTGTCTTTTTGAGACAGGGTCTCGCTATGCAGTTCAGGCTGGCCTTAGACTCACTTTTGTGGCCCAGGCTGGTCTCGAACTCGCACTGATCCTCCTGCCTCAGCCTCCCAAGTGCTGGGATTACAGGCGTGCGCCACCACACCTGGCTCCAAAAGATGATTTGTAAAGATGATTTTTTTTTTTCTCCATTTGGCCACCGAAGGGCTAGTAACATGGAAGTATATGCATTACTTTTCTCCTTTCTGCTTTTTTTTCGTAGCGGCTTGGAATGTGCTCTTTTAAGGGAGGAAACAGACCCTGAGCAGTTGGACATCTTGGATGTGGCTTTGTGTTCATTTCTAGTGGCCTCGATTGGAAAGGAGAAAAAACCTAGCATGGGTTTGAGTCCTTTCAACACAGCCATGGAGCTCCAGAGTATTATCTATGATGCCTAAAGTGAAAATTTTTAAATTTATAATTCTACATTAGCTTCTCAAAGGAGTGTCTAATTAATTCAAGCTCATAAGATTTTTTTTCTTCTAAATTCTTTGCCCCCCACTGAACACCCAGAGGGACACAAATAAAGAGCAAAGCCCACACACTAACCAAGATAAAGACATGTTCAAAGCAGAGTAACAGACTATGCTCAAGCTTAAAATCGTGCTGGGAAGAAATCTGAGTACCAAAGGTAGGAAGACACTCGAGTTGGGGGTGGAATCAGGGAGGGAGAACGCGACATCAGAGTAAGGAAGCAGCAAGAGCAGATGCAAGACAGCAAAGAAGCACGGAAGTCATCCTGCGGGCTGGGGTTCACTTTTCCAAGAACCTTCCTTTGAATAATTCACAGAGCACTCTGCAGAGCGGCATCTTAGTGTATAGACGGCTTAATAAATATTCATTGTAATGGCAGAAAATGTAATTAAAAATTAAAATGCTATTGTTCTCAAGATACTGACTCTCACTTCATAATATAATTTGGTAAATTGCCTTATAGCGCTGGATGCAGACTTTGGTGTGACGAAGCACATCTTTCAGTATCCTCTGAAGAAGTATTGAATTGTAGGGCAGAGCCACAGAATAAACAAGGTTCTCTGCAGAAAGCATTTGTTTCACTTATATTAAAAAAGAAAAAAAAAACTCAAAAATTTCAAAGTATAAACATATCATAATTTCTATTTCCCATAGAGGGGCGTTACAGTTGATGTCTAGCTGTCCCCCCAAACCCTCATGCAATCATCGGGCAGGGACTTCTAGAGTTTGAGACTTGATCCATGATCCACTGGGATTATGTATTTTAATACTGATGGGATCATGGCCTGAGTACTTCTGGGATTACGGGTGTCACCTAAGGTGGATAGGCTGAGGCAGAGAGACTGAATGTAATATAAAGAGACACAGAGAGACAGACCAGAGCGGTTGCTCTCTGTTCCCCTGGTTGTTCTGTTCCCTCTGTCACTATTATTACTGTTCCACCACCATGAACTGCTGCTCTCTGCCATGTGTCTCTCTGCTTTAGAGCCAGCTGAATATGGACTGAAACCTCTAGTAACTGTGAACTAAATCAACCTTTCCTTCCTTCATTTTGGGTGTTGGGTATTTGTCCCAGCAGCGACAGAAGAGTAACTAAGACAAGGGCCTATAAGGATGGCCAATATTTTGGCCCCAGCCCTTCAAGGTCAGTGAGAATTCATGACATAAGAGAACTTGTGCTGTGACATTCTGTAACTCAGTGGTGTCCCAAGTTTTCTGATCAAGTCCACTGAGGAAAGTGATGAACGATGTACAGTGTGCCTAAGGAGAGTCACCTAGAGGGAAAACATTCACTTAGACACTCTCAGAGAGAAAATTGGTCAAGCAATGGCTGTGACTCATCCAGATGGCTGGCACTGACAAAACACCCACAAGGTGCTAGAAATGGTTCCAGGGTAAATACTGAGAGGATTTGACTGATCTTGTCAGATAGCAAAAGTTACATTTTGAGTTACATAGGTCTTGCTTTAACTTGATTTTAACCATTCAGCAGAAAAGTATAACCGTGAGGTATATAAGTAAAACTATATTAATATGTTGAGCTGTAAAGGGCTCACATCAGCAATTTCAGACAATTGCCAGGTGTGCTGATGACACACTATATTGAGTTATTATGCTGAATTTCTTTGGTCTGGTATCAAATATGAAAAAGTCCTTTAAAGACTTCTCCAAATACAGCTTCTGTAACTGCAATGGGACACGCATCTCTGACAAAACAAAACAAGAAAAGGGGAATATAAATAAAGGATCATTCTTTGTGTGTGTATTTGTGTGTGTCAAAAAATACATATGTATATACAAGGTAGTTAGGATAGATACATAGCTACTTTCTCTTAGTTCATTGAGAAGAAAGTCTTGTACTAATATTGTTTAGCCAAAATATCATGTCTGCATCTTGTCTCTGAATAACTACCAGACAATAATAAGCAATGTATTAATTATTGTAACTGTCACACTAACCTGTCTTGAAACTGTTTTATTATCATTTTATCTTTTTTTCTCATTAAAATGAAAAGAATTGATAATATAGTGGGAATGTTGTAGGCAGTTGAGTTAGATAGAAATACTATAGGCAGTCAGACAGGGCCAGGCCCTCAAGGACAACACGGAAGGCAAGGTGACTTTGCTACTAGAGACAGACACTCCTCTACCACGGGCCAGATCTCAAGACAAGAGTAAACCAAAACAACTACATACCTAAGGGTGGGCATCAGGGATTGATATTCTGGGTAGGTATCAATCCCCTTGAAAGAATACCAGCCCACGCCCAACAGGAAGAGACCTTACTCTGTAATCTTACCTGCTTGCTACATGACTTGCTTTCCCATTGGATCCCAGTTTTAGTCCATTTCACCTGAGCAATGGTACTTGTAGACTCACTGGTTGACCATAGTCTTTGTCCCACCTCATATCCACCTAAGCAAGTTCCCATGTCCTCTCCTCTATAAAAGTTCCTGGAAGAAACAGCTTCCCAGGGACCCCCTCCTGTCTCTCTCTTGGACAGGAACTTTCTTTCTCTCAATAAATTTATTCTCATTTTCTTTTAAAAAAAGATAATATAGCAACCATTGTTAATTAGCTATATCTGTTTTGAAAATCTGTAGCATATGTATCATTGTAAGCTACCCTGTTTCTATATTTTTCTATTTGTTTATGCTTCTGTGTTCACTCTTCAAGCTAAAATGAAATAGAATGAAAAAATAATTTCTATTTCCCATTAGCAGCTGCTTTTGCTGAGACAAAAGCAATATTCTATGGATAACCTTTTTTGTTTATATTTCCAAATTGATGGTGAAGTTTTTTTTATTACTTCTTTTTATGAAATTAGAGGAGCATTCCTTTGGAAAATTGTTTTCAGTGTATGCATTTGCTAATTTATGTCGAGAGTGATAAACTATGCTTAACAGACCAGCACAAGCCAACTTCTAACTTAATATTTATATCTTTCTGATATTAAATACTATATAGTTAGCCCTCTGTACCTGTAGATTCCACATCTTCATGTTCACCAATCAGTTGCAGGTTAAAAATATTTGAAAGAAAAGTACATTCATACTGAATATGTGTAGACTTTTTCATTATTCCCTATACAATAAGGAGTAACAATAGTTTACATAGCATTTATATTGCATTAGGTGCTATAAATCATCTAAAAATAATTTAAACTATAGAAGAAGTTATAGTCAGGTTATATATAAATACTTGGCCATTTTGTATATAGGACTTAATCATCTTCAGATTTTGGTATATTTGGAGTTCTGTAACTAGTTCTCTGTATATACCAAGGAACAACTGTATGTGATAATTCTAGAAATAAAAATGCAGAAAAAGTTAAAATCAGAAATTTGATAGACTTATAGCCAACCATGGTGGCGCACTCCTATAATCCCAGCACTCAAGAGGCTGAGGCAGGAGAAGCAGGGTAAGTTGGAGGCCAGCCTGAGCTACAGAGGTGAGTACAGTTGTAAGGTACAGGGAAGGATGAGAGGGGTTGGGAGCAAAAATGAACTAAAATGTGGCAGGCGCATGTGCAAACTCCTTGTGGCAGGAACAGCCACTGGTACTGCACATGTGTGCTAACACAGAATGCATAAGGATAGGACCAGTCTGAACCATATAACAGGGATCTGGCTCAAAAGCAGAAACAAAACCACCTATAGCAAATATTATACAGATAATACTGGCTGTATTTTATTTTAATTTATATATAAAATTTTAATAAAATTCAAATCATATTGCATGCATGGTTTTGTTTTCCTTTTTCATCTTTTATTACATAATCACTACCCATAGCACTAAAATCATTCATTTATTTATCTTTGTGGTGCTTTGTTTTGTTTTGGAACAAGGCTAGAAACTGAAGCCAGAGCTCTGCACATGCTAGCACTCTACCACTGAGGTACACCCCCAGACCTCTGCAAAGTATGTAAAACACATAATTTTCAATAATTAGATGATATAGTACAAATTCACAGCTAATTTAAATACAACTGTGGTATTGAGGTTGCCCCTAATCATTTGCTATACATTATAAACAAAATGCTTTACATAAACATATTTGTAGCATCTCCGAATATTTTTATAATATGTATTCCTAGGAGTTGAGGTCAAAGGTTAGAAACCACGGAGATTGTAAAGGCTCTTAGCAAACAGGTTAAATTGGGTTTTGTAATGATACACTAGCCTGAATAAAGGGAGTAAAGGGGGGCTTCCGTGCACACGTCACACAGCCTTAACTTCCAAACAGCCCAGGTGAGCGCATTCAGGGACGCAGAGGGAACCTGGCAGTGCCTGCGTGCTCTTCTGTTTCTCTGCTCTCTAGCCTCCGGGGGCTGTGCTGGAGCTGCCTTCCAGTTAGCGGGGGATTTTGTGAGACAGCTTTTAAACATCATTATTAGACAATTAAGACATGTAAACTCACCACTGCTTCGCAAAACTACAGACGATGCTTCAGACTCATCACTATGTAATCTTACCCTATTTTGCGATTTTTAAGTTGCAACATTAGTTTAATTTGGGAATACTGGAGACATTTTAAAAGCACTCTGTGACACACAAAAAGAAAATAAACTTGATTGTTTGAATTTTTACCATATGATTTGCAATGAAATGATCATAGATCTGACAAAATATATTATATGTATTTATAATATAAATAATATGTATATTATGGCCGGCTCAGTCTTCCATGGGGGTGGGGCTGGCACAGCATATGGTGCTGGGATCAAGCCGTGGTCCCTGCGGTTGCCGCTGAGCTAACTTGTTGGCCCTTGACAAACTATTAAAAGTGCCAAGCAAACAATCTGTTTGCCATGACTGTTTCCCAGCATGCTTCGCTGTTTGAGAGTCAGTTGTCTTCTCCATTTATTTTTTTTTAAATAAGGAATGAGTGTAAAACAGTGGAAAAACAGGCAGTGAACATTGGTACCTAGTGAATAAAGAGGTTACAGGAACTATTTCACATATTAATACCATCCAAAACAGAAATTTTTCAAAATGTCTTTCTTGGAGATAAAATCCACAAAAATGTCCACCAAATGAATCAAAATCATTCTCTCCAGCTATTAAAAAATTATATAATGACATTTTTATTTTATTATTTTTTATTAGTGGGCGTTTACAGTCCACAAGATTTATAATCCTATGTGGAGCTGGCACCTATATATACCACATCTTTTTTTTTTTTTTTTTTCCAGGTGAAGCAGTTTCTATTTTGCCCAAATGATTTACATAAGAGTATTCATTAAAAAGGCAGGAAATTCAATTGTGCATAGCACATCTTAATGTCTTTTCTCATCCCTTTTCCCTCTCCTCCCTCCACCCCCTCTACCTCTTGTTCCACTTCCCTTTGAGGCAAATCTGCCTCTCCGCTTCCTACTCGCTCTCTTCTAGTTTGCTCTTTATTTATAACTTGGGCTTCTCATAGAAGAGAGAGGATGTGAATTTTTTGTCTCCACCAAATCTCTGTGGGGGAAACACATATGGGATACAATGGTGTGTCTCCTCTTAGCTCCACATTCAGTGGTGCCACCCACAGCAGCAACTTAAAGTTGGCTTAGAAATTATATTGCATAAATTGTTACAACATGGAGATTGGTTTGTTGTTTTGCTGATTGTCTCAATTTAAGAAAATGATGAATAAATATTGATATTGTATATTAAACTTCAAATGTTTCACACATGCAGCTGTTACATTGTGAGTGGCCCTAAAAATGAAAAAATCAGTATCCTTGTATTGGAAACCATTACCTACTTCAGGGAGAAGTCACTCACGCTATGATGCACGAGTGAAGTTCCAATGTTCACCTTCATTGTCTCACTTTCATCTTATGGGCTGAAACACATAAACATTTTGTCATTTGTTTCAGGGTTTCTCTGGTCAGTCAATGCTGATCCACTTCTCTGCTGCACTGGAGGACAGTAATCAAATACTTTTCCATGGTCTGAGTTTTTTACATCATTGTTAATGGTGGAATTATTAAAACTGATTAGTGGATTTTGAGGAAATTTATAAACTGAAAACCAAGGTAAAGCTTTTAGCCTAACCCCCCACTCCACTCCAAACCCACCCATATCTAGGGCTTGGGTGGAGTTCAGTGGTAGAGTTCTTGCCTAGTATGAACAAAACCCTTAGTTCAATCCCTAGCACTACAAACTAGAAAAAAACGTCATTTTTCTAAAATTTACATAAAGAAAAATATGTACAGAAAATTCCACATTAATCCTCAAATGGACTTCTGACCTTTACAATTTAACATAAAATCCTTTTCCAGATCCATTCTCTAAAATGCCAAAACAATAGAGTGATCTTGTAATGAAGTTGAAGGAGCTTGCAATTTAATGAATGTAACTTGTCCAAGGATAAAAAATAGTTTTACTAATACATCATTTATCATTTATTACAACAATTGATGTAATAGTACATTATTTATTTGAAAACAATTTATTTGCAAAATAACCAATTTGGAAGAACTTGTACTTATCGCATGACCACTAACTTACAATCATAGGTTGACTACGGCAATAAGAATTCAATAACATGAAGTTTTCATGAGAATCCACTGTCTCTATAGAAGTATAATGAAGAGCACTGTATATGTTCCCATTATTTTAAACCAAGTGTTTCAGTCCATTATATGAATAAAATTTATGAGCAGCATGAAACTGTTTTCCTCAGAGCACTGACTGGTGAAGGTCAATAAGTGCAATACGACCTGCCCCCCTCTGCCTCGTGTTGACTGTCCCAAAGGACTGAGTTTCTATTTCCTCTCCTTTGTTTGGATCACATCTAATGTTTCAGGGCCTACCATAGAACTGCACTTCAAGTCAGTGTCAGATCATTCGGCAGAAGGCCAGTGGCAAGCGCTGGTTCTGTGTAGCAACCCTCCACACTTGGCCTGGGGCCCAGTGCTCCTTAGGGCTCTAGCTAGTTTTCTATCAATGTACAGAGTTCTTTCAAAACTCAGTGATAGCTCCAAGTACTGGGCTTCAAAATCCTTGAATAAATTTTAAAGTAGTTGCACAAGATCATATCACAATTTTTTAATCTGGAAGGAGTTGCCAACTGTTTATTATTCTAGACTTGGTATTGCTTTAGCTTGTTTTGGGGAATGCCAAGTTCTAACAGTTTATAGTGCATTTATGCTTGTGGATATATGCTTGTGGGATTCAGCATAGTCTATTTAGCCCCTATGTGAAAATATGTACTAGTGAGAAGTATAATTAATGAGAACATTTCTCCCCACTGGGCCAATGCGGCATTGTCAACTTACTCCAACAGGGAAGTCTCGTGGGTGTTGGTAAGAAATAATTTTTCTTCTGATCACAATTGAGAACTTGCAAGAAAAGAAAGAGGCAGACAGAAACAATCAAGAGTGATTTCACAGTCTCTTCCTCCACCTTAAATTTAGCAAAGATCATTGCCTTAGATAACTCCAAGGCCTGTATTTTACTTTCTCCACAGATCTATTTCTAGGACCGGACATCTCACGCTAACTCAGAGAACTAACTGTTTGGGAATTTTGAGCATTGATCTGTGGGCTTCTGAGCCTGCCTGGCAGTCTCCTTGCACACGTAATATAGGTACTGGCTAAGACTTCAAACCAGACAAATGTCTGGAGCAAGAGCAAAATGCTAATACTATAACACAAATACAAAGTCTGAACAAAGAAAACCAAGCCCTCATTTCTCTCATACAACCTGCAAAAGGGAGAGGTGTAGAATCCACCCAGTTTCTGGGTGATAAGTGTCTTATTTTTGTGTGAAATTATTACATGAATTCAAAATTATTTATGAGCTAGCCTGGAGACAAAATAGACCATTCAGAAACATTTGCTTTTCTTAGCATTACATTTTCTTAGTTTATGGCCTGTGACCATAATAAAATACATGAGGCTGGGTTATTTTATGAAGAAAAGATGTTTATTTAGCTTTCACTTACTGATATTTAAGGGTGTGACACTGGCATTGGCTCAGATCTTATGGCAGGAGCCCCCTAAAAGTCTGCTGTTTTTTTTTGTTGTTGTTGTTGTTGTTTTGTCTTTTTGAGACAGGGTCTTACTATGCAGTTCAGGTTGGCCTTGAGCACACTTTTGTAGCCCAGGCTGGTCTCAAACTTGCACTAATCCTCCTGCTTCAGCCTCCCATGCGCCACCACACCCGGCTAAAAGTCTGCTCTTTTACAATCATATTCTCATAAGAATGAACACATGGTCTCACATGTACTTTAATCTCTCTGAGAGCAGTGTGCCAGGGACCTCTTAGGCTTCCACTGCCTCCCCAGTGCCACAGTGAGGAGCAATCTTCCAACATGAGAATCCATGGGAAGTCCTCTCAAGTCAGACCCAACTCCTAGCAGACTTGACAGCTGCAAACTTAATGCCCCCTGCTCCTTCCATCTGAAATTTCAGGGAGAAGTTGAAAGACTTGAGGGAGGGGGCCCGGTGGAATGGCTCAGTGGTCTAAAGCGCCTGCTTGGGAAAGCTTGGGCGGCTTCAGGGACCGTGGTTCAATCCCCGGCACCACATGCTGCGCCAGCCCTGCCCTCAGGGCGGGCTGAGCAGGCCATTAAAAAAAATGAGTGAATAAATAAAGGCTCTGAAACAAGAAAAAAAAAAATAACAATAATAATAAAATAAATAAATAAAAAATAAAAAAAGAAAGACTCAAGGGAGGATAAACTGTTGGTGATTTTTATCTGATCTTAGTAATGGAATTAAAGTAAAACAAACAAACAAATCTCAAAATGCACACCAAGCTGTAAATGTAAATAAGAGACTAGGATTTCAAAAAGGGAATTCTTACAATGTTTCCATTAAGAAAATTAGCTTGGTTGTAAATATTACCTATTGAGTCCTTTCTTATGTAACTTCTTGTTATTCACACAAAGAGCCACACATTCCTATTCAGAAACTAAAAAGAGAAAACAACATATGGTTGACACAGGCACATAAGTACCCTGTGCAGTATTTTCAGCAAGTATGCTCCAGGCCAACAAACACAGTGTCCTACTAGCAGCTCCAAAGCCCTAACATAATAGCCATGGTCAGGGCCAGGAAGCTGCAGGTGGGCCCTGTACCTGCCCAGGCTCTACAGGTCACAGGTTTGTCCCCAAGCTCAGCTACACCAGCATAGGCAGTCACAACCCCAGGACCAACTGCCTATATTCAGCAGCCACTGCACTGGGCAATGCTCCTACGGGAGATATTCCCAGTAAATATTGTTGGTGGGCAAAGTTAATAAACCAACTGGTGGATGCCCCTGTCAATTCAGTGCTAAAAAATCAAAATTTCTATTCCTCCTTTCCAGTTTCTTTTTATGTCCTGACATTATGAAAGGGTATGTAAGGGTGTTCATGTGTAGCAAGACTGGGCTTTCTGCTACTTCTCTGCATTCACAAACTGATTTTAGAACAGTTCACAGTTATGAGACCTCAGATTCCTTTATGAAATGAGAGGGGATGAGAGGGGAGGATTCGATCCCAGAGCTAAGGGCTCAGTGACCAGGACTGCACTTCATACCCTCATATGTCAGGGATTTCCTGGGGGCAGGGAGGGGACAGGGTCAGATTAAAAGTAACCCAAGCTTGCAGAGGATCTTTGTAAGGGGACTGAAGATGTTTATTCTGGACCTGACCTTACCTTCCAATGAACTGTCCCACAGGTCAGTGGCCAGACCTGGAGAGTCTCCCTTGGCATTTTCGTGTAGCTACTTCCTCTTTGGAGTACCTTCTTCTTCTGTCCAATGCCTACTTCTGTTAAAGCACCTCCAGTTGGCAGCAGATAGCAGCAAATTTCCCTGGGAGAATTTCTTAGGTAGAGATTTAAGAGACTGACGCTTGGAAAACAGTTTTCTTGCCAGAATTCCCCAGTCAAGGAGCCTGTGTACTTACTGGAGGTTTCCCTGTGATCCTGGCAGAGGCCAAGAGGAAGCTCAGCAGCAGGCAAGCTGGGCCACTACCCCAGCCAAATAAAGAGCAGCAAGGGCACCTCCAGGGCTCGTTATCTCTGGTTGCTTGAACAGCACACCAAAAGGCAGAGCTTCAGCCAGCAACCAATTTATGTAATTATTAGGCTCAGGAACTCAGGAAGGATTGGCTGGCTAATTCCATTCCACAGGTCATCCACACAGGTCACTTAGTAACTGCTGGATGAGGTGGTCAGGAGCATGTGTGAGCACTCTTCTCATGTGTCTACGGTGGTGTCCCACGGTAGCTGAACCTGTTTCTCAGCTGTGCAGGTATCCACAGAGAAGCATTCAATGAGTCAGGTGGCAGGCAAGGTTCCTTATGATCTGGGCTCAGAGGATGCAGAATGTCACTCCGGCCAGATTCTACTGATGAAAGAAGTCAGTGAGGCCAGGTCAGATTCTAAGGATGATGAATCTGATTTTGCCTGTCAGTGGGAAGAGAAGCAAAGAATTGCAGCCATCTTTAATCTGTGGATCCACCTCACCCCTACAAAGAAAACTACCCAGAGCAAGTTGAGTGAACTTTTAGCTCCCAGACTACCTGGTTGCCATCAGAATTTATGCACCTAATCAAGGGCTCTGGACTTTTATCTCCATGTCCATGACACTTGACCCAAGTTCTAGTGGCTTAACTCTTGTCAAATCCTGTGAGCTGGTCCTCTTTTCTACTAGAATCCACCTCCTCTCCCTCCTTCTTTTCATGTTAGTAGATGATGTGAGAGTGGTGCCCTTGGGATAGAATGAGGGTCTTTGTGAGAGACTCTGAAGAGGTGGCCTCTCTCTGAATTATGAAAGGGTACAGAGTAAATTCTCTTTTTATTTAGCCCACCTGGGGCTGCCATAACAAAAATAGTATGCCATAGTGTTATGGTTTGAATGTGACCCCAAAGTTCATGTGTTGGAAATATAATACCACATTGAATAGTGTCGGGTGGTGGGCCTAATGAAAGGTGAATGGGTAGCCTCTTTATCAAAATGTTGGGTTAGTTACATTGACAGTGGATATGTTTAAAATGGGTTTGCCCTGACTTGCTTTGGCATGTGCTCTGTGCCCTCCACCTTCTGCCCTGGGACACCATAGCAGGAAGCCCCTCAGCCTTGGACTTCTCAGCCTCAACAGCTGCCAGAAATAAATTCATTTTCTTTACGAATTACCCATTATTTCTGATATTTTATGATAGCAACACAAAATAGAACTAGAACAAATGGGTGGCTGTAAACAAGGAGCATTTACTTTGCATAGTTCCAGAAATTAGAAAGTCCAAGATGGAAGCGCAGTTAGGTCCAGTTTCTGGTGAGCATTAGTCTGTACCCTTACGTGGCTCAGAGAGAGGCATCTCTTCATGGTCTCTCAAAGGGCACCCATTGTATCCCTAAAGCACCACCCTCATGACCTACTCTCCTCTAGAGGCCACACCTTCTCATGTAACTGTGCCCTGAGGTCACACTGGAGTTTCAGCTTCAACATATGAAGTTTTCTTGGGAGGGTGCAAACATTCAGTTCATAGCAGTGCTGCTTTTCACCACAAGGTAATATATGTTCATTACAGAAGAATGAAAAACGAAAAAAATGTAAGGAAGACAATGACTTATACTGCCATGATCTGGAAACATTCCTTTCCTGTTCCATCTACAATATGTGCTTACATTCATGGATTACATGCATGTTTAATTCATATCTTGCTTCATAAATGAATAACTTATGGCCATTTGCTTAAGTGATCCCTGGTAAACATTATTTTTTTAATGCCCACATATGTTTCTATTACATGGACTGCCTTAACTAATTTTTCTTTTCTCAGTTACTGTGCACTTAGGTTGTTTTCAAGTTTTGACTTTGAAGAATAATACTCTGAACACATATCTTACATTTTTCTGGGGAAGAAGACAGGGGGAAGATTCTAATAATTGCAATTCATTGGGCAACTCTCCTCACCTTGAGATTTTTCCCTCCTCTAGACTGAATCCCTTTACCCTTAAGATCTTATTATCTCTTCAGTAATTGGTTCTTAACATGAGCATTCATTTCTTTTTCTATTTATTGCTCGTAATTAAAGTCGTGAGGCTGAATAAAATAGCCCAGGGGAGTTTAAAATTCTTTTTTTAAATTTCTTTTTTAAAATTATACTTTAACGAGAAAAAAACAAGAACAAAGACAAAAATTAAGCAACATAAAACAATAAAAATGTACAGAATTTCAAAACAATAGAAAATTAACAATAGTTGTTGTTACATATTGTTATCATCAAATATGTTGCTTAGATTACCAGATATAAGCATACAAGACTGATCAAACAAACATTAACTCTTCTTTTCAGTCAACCTTAATTTTTTTCTTGTCCTTTTAATTTTTTTCTTTCGACTGGGCATGGTGGCCTGCACCTGTAATCCCAGCTCTTAGGAGGCAGTAAACAGGCAGATCACTATGAGTCCAATCTAATAGTGAGCCCCTGAACACCCTGTAGACCCTTCCCTAAAAGATACAAAAAAGTGATTTTTATTTTTTAAAATTTGTTTTAAAGAGAATATCAAAATAATAAATAAGACATTGAAAATGATACACATCTAAAAAGATAAGATGAAAGGTATTCAATGGTGGTTATTATATTGCACACTGCTGTTTTCAATGTAGTTGCTCAAGTAACAGATAGTAGCATATAAAATTGATCAAAGTGAGGCTGTGAAGATAGATCAATGGTCTAAGAGCCTGCCTGTCAAGTGAAGGGACCTGTGTTCAATCCCTGGTACCACATGGAGTGCCACCCTGGAACCTCAGGTGTGCTGTGCTGGCCACGAAAACCAGGTATGGTGGGATATGCTTGTAATCACAGTGCTGGTGAGGTTGAGACAGGAGGATCATTATGAGGCCAAGCTGCATGCTGATACCCTGTACCAAATATATAAAAAAATTTTAGACATTAACAGCTAACTTCAAACAACTGATAGAAATTAGTAGCACACTCATCTTAGTGATCCTGTGTATATGCTTACATGATTTTCCATCTTCCTTTTCTCCTTTCTCTCAACTGTTTCTTATGTTCCATTTCTTTCCCCTTTATTATATGTGTTGCACCTTTCAGATTTTTTTTAGGGTCTTACACTAGGGAGACAATACAATGTTTACACATATAGGTTTGATTTATTGTACTTATGAGTATAACCTCTAGTTGCATCCATTTACCTATGAAAACCTCATTGTTCATCTTTCTTTATAGAGAGTAATACTACATTGGATAAAAATACCACTTTTTTTTATCCTTTCCTCAGGTGATGGGCACTTGGGTTGTTTCCAAGATTTAGCTATGACAAATTGTCCTGCTATAAACATGAATGCATATGTATCACTGTGGTGTGATATTTTCAGTTCTTTTGGAAAAATACCCAGAAGGAGAATAGCTGGGTTGAATGGGTCCTCCAATCCTAGCTTTTGAGGGGTCCCCATAGGGATTTCCATAGTAAATTTTTTAAAAAATCTTTTATTTGTTCATTTATTTGGTACTGAATCTTGTTATGCAGCTCAGTCATTGTGATCATCCTCTCTCAGCTCCCTGGCACTTGGACTGCAAACATGCACCCCCACATTCAGTCTCAGTTGCCAGCACAGCACCCCTGAGAGGGGCTGGCATGGCATTGGTACCATGGACCAAACTCCGGTTCTTGTGCTTGCCAGGCAGGTGCTTAGACCACTGAGCTAACTCCCAGTCCCAGGAAAATTCTTGAAAAGAGAAATGAAAGGATTGTGAAGTGGCAAAAAGGTAGTCCTAATAAAATCAAAGAAGAAGCATAAAAGTTAGTAAGAACTGTTTAAAACTTCAGTACATGCCTGGTTATGAGTGTCATGCTCTAATTTTAGTATAATATGTGAACAGAAAGTTTAATATAACATTATAATATTCATAGAAATAGACAAAAATAGAAAATTCTTTGGAATTCACCTAATGTAGTTGGAACAAAATGCCCTGCTCCACAAAGAGATAGGAAATATGGTCAAGGTGATACTTCTTGATGGGTATAAATCAGAATTTAAATGCCATTCCAGTTATAGTTTTAATAGCCTGCTTTACAGAATTTCATATAATAAACTTAAAATTAATTCACAAAAATTAAGAGAATCTTGATGGAAAGAACAGTGACAGTCACCTAGTTGCACCTTAAAATTGATTTTCTTATAATACTAAAATAGGCCAAAGAGTATTTTAGGGATTCCCTCTAAAACATAAGCATAGATCAACAAAGTAGGGCAGAAATATTGCTACGGATGCACTAATACATATATAAAAATTTAATATATATTAAAGCAACATAATGGACAGATAATGGAATCATTAATCTTAAAATGATATCCTAGTAACTACATATTAAGAGTAAAACAATTAATTTGATTCTACATTTTTCATAGTGATATTAATGAATTATATATATTTTAAGCATTGCAATGACAAATTAAAATAGGATGCAGAAAGGGATTACTAAGGCAGGAGATTAATAAACTCTTTAAACTAACAGAAGTTCTTCCAAAGCAAAGGATATTTTCAACAAACTCTTAGAAGATCAAAGAAGTCTTTCATAAGTCACTTTTAAAGGGGAGACATTTTGTAATCTTTTTGTCTTGAAAATTTGTAACTCTGAGCCTGGGGGAGGTATAGCTGCTTAATTTTAGTGGATGGGGAAAAAACAGAAGGGACCAAATATGCCTGTTTCCCGGTGAGGGGGGAAGCTTGTTATTTTAGGTACTTGCATTTGAAACAATGGTGACTGGCTTATGGCTAAGGCCTTGAATTCCAACGTAAAACTATCTGCCTAGGAAAACCAAAAGACAGTATTTATTAGGAGGCAGAAGCAGTCAAAGTGTCTGTCTGTGGAGGGGTCTTAGGAGAAAACTGTGACTGGACTGAAGGATCAAAACAGTTTCATATCGTGCTTCTCAGGAATTCCCAGGGATGACCCTGAGTCTGAGGGCCAGCTCTGGTGGCGGAGCTCCAGCTGGAATGAGGGCAGGTCCTCGTGAAACAGGACTGTCCAAGAAGCCACCTATTTCCTGATTATTGTCCGGGGGAATCTGAGGTGAAAGATGGCCAACTCTGCTGGAACAGGGGTTGGGTCATGTTCAAGATTATTGATCCCAAGAGCAATCTTTTGCCTACCTTAGGGCAAAACAGCAATTCTTTGTATATTTTCCTTCTTGACTTGAAAAGGAGTAGTAAAAGAGAAAACACAACCTAATCATTCTTCACCTCAGAAGAAAATTTTAAGAATGCATCTGTTTTGTTTGTGAGAAGAACACATTCCTCTAAGAGACATTGCTTTGTTTACATATTTTTTCTTAACACTGCCTGTACAACATATTTTTATGAGAGAATTTTACTTTAAACATATGTAGAAAAGCTGACCATATTGGCAATTGCATGATAAAATGATTTGTAAAGAAAGGAATTCTTTCCTGAATCAATCCATGCCTAAATGTGGACATCTGTATTCTACATCAGATTTGTCTGAAGGAAGCACTCTGTACAGATTTACCTTCTGTTCAAATTAGAATTCTGCATCTATGCAACCTTCAAATATTATTTCTATATAAAGCCACCAAACACATGTTCTAACAGCCCAGCTCCATCAATAACTTAAGTTCATTTTTGTCTTTTAGCCATAATTGAGAAAATACAGAGATCCGTTTTAGTCAACTGGGGCTCCTATAGCAAAGGGCCACTGACTGTGTCACTTATAAGCAACCGATATTTATTCCTCACAGTTTTAACTGCTGGAAGTCCAAAATCAAAGAGCCAGCATGGTGATGTCTGCTGAGGGTCTTATCTGGGTTTTAGGCATCAATATCATCACTAGCTAGCAAGGAAAGTGAGGGGGTGCTTTGGGGAGAGTTTCCTGAGAGTGCTCCACCCATCAGGAGGCTTCTGCCTTTCTTCCACCAGGAGAACTATCTCCCAAACACTCCCACCTCCTAAAACCATCAACAGGAGCTTAGAATTTCAGCTGTGAAATCAGGGGACATAGACATTCAATCCACAGTCATATCTGAAGGTTGCCTAGATGGAAAGGTATGGGCATCTTTGGCTTCGTTGTAAAACCATAAGGCCTACTCCACAAAAGGCGAGCAGAAATGAGTGTGTGAAAAGAGGCTCCATTTTTCACTAGTAATCAGAGAAATGCAAAGCAGCCAAAATGGTTATGGTGGGTTAACTGATGGTCAACCGTGGTGTGAATTTTTAGCTGAACTGAGTCAGTGTAGCCCAGGGCATAGAAGACTCACCTCAGGATTCTTGCTAAAGGTTTAAAAGGAAATCAGTGCTTCTGATTTCCCAGAAGAAGCTTTGTCGTGGCTCATTTTCCTGACATAAAATCTGCTGTTCTCACTGTAGGAGGAGCTTAGCTCCCTTCTGTTGCTGGGGGCAGCTGTTGTTTTCTTCACAGGAGCTGCGGTCTTTGCTTTAAGCATCACTTCTGGACTCCGGGGCAGATCCCACAGCCTTTGCACAGGTTCTCCACCTCCCATCCTAGACTTTCCAGCTACCACCAGTGGCTTTTGGATTTTCTTGGTGCAAATTTTCGACATAGACTTGCATGACAGTGTCCTGGGCTCTAGGCCTTGGGCTGTACTCGCGAGGACATAGCTGTAGGCTCTAGGCTTTAAGCTGGAGACAGGTTGGCCTTTGTGTGGGATGTGGGGCCTCAGCTGGATTGTTCTGGCCTGTAGTAGAAGAACAGGTCTCTTGTACTCTTCAGCACTTAGCTTTTTGGGTAACTATTACAAGATACTACTATAAAATTGGGTCCTAAATCAAACCTCTTCTCTTGCAAACCACTGACTACAACAGTGACATATCATTTTTGTTCATGACCCTAGTAAAACACTGACAATATGCAGTATTGACAAGATGTACAAAAAATGTCTCTGAGGTATGATAAAAAATATGGTGAATGTTTAAATCATAAATATTTTTATTATAGTAGAAAGCACACTGCCTTAAGGCACCTTGACTTGAATACATTATCCCGTCATTCGGATCACTTTGTGAACAGTTCTGAAATTTCCTTTCTTTGTCTTTAATTTGGTTGCCTCAATGCCCTGAATGGGCTCAAAACATTTACTTTTCATTGCTATTTTGACTTTGAAGAAGAGCCAGGAGTCCCATAAATAAAGTGGATGAAGACGCACAATACTATTTTTATCTGGTAGACCTGCCATCAATACTTTTAGTCCATTCAGGAAAGTGAAGCACCCAGGAAAAGACACTTGTGAAACAGAACTTTGAGAACTACTTTAGAAAAACAGCAAGAACAACAGACTAAGAGCATTTAAAGTGAGGGAGGTTGGGGGCTGGGGAAATAGCTCGGTAGAATAAGTGCTTGCCTGGCAACCAGAAGGGCCTGAGTTCCATCCCTAATTCCACAATAAATAGATAAATAAATAAATAAATAAATAGTAGGCAGTGTGCCTATTACTATAATAATTTATTTTTAGTCAAACATTAATCATACTTTGATCACACTCTGTAAATCTGAATAGAGTTTTGGAGAGCAATTTATGGATCTTCATAAAAGTTTTATATTCATGCACTCCTCACCTAGCAATTTCTTTCTCTTTCTTTTGTACTTTTTCTTGTTCTTTTTTTCATTCATTTGTTCTTTCTTTTCTTTTTTTTTTTTTTTTTTTTTTTTTTTTTTTTTTTTTTTTT
>PVJA010025769.1:0-18025 GCA_004027025.1 Myocastor coypus
TTTTTTTTTTTTTTTTTTTTTTTTTTTTTTTTTTTTTTTTTTTTTTTTTTTGTCTTTTTGAGACAGGGTCTCACTGTGCAGCTCAGGCTGGCTTTGAGCTCACTTTTGTAGCCCAGGCTGGTCTCGAACTCACAACGATCCTCCTGCCTCAGCCTCCCAAGTGCTGGGATTACAGGCGTGAGCCACCACGCCCGGCTTCTATTCAGTTCTTTACAGACATTATTTGCTGACTAGTCCTTAGTAGTTTAATCTCATTTCATTCAATATTCTTTCCAGAAGACTTGAATCTCTTCAAATTTTTTAAGTCTTTCTTAAGTTTACTTATAGTCTTGCTCCATTCCATCCACTAAATGGAGTTAATTGAAGCATAATGCTGCTACAAGCGTGAAAGGGAATGTTTTTCTGATTGTCACTTTACATTCTACTTGTGCTGTGTTTAGATGACAGTGTAAAACTGACAAACTAGTGAATTATCCGATACATTTGTTGACTCAAAAGGAAATTTCCTATCCTTAAACTTGAATGCCTGCTAAGGAATTTATTAATTTATTATCAGGCCAAATACCCAATTAACTTTTTTTAAAAAAATTATTTATTTATTTGTCTTTATTTATTTATTTTTCTTGTTTCAGAACTTTTGTTTGTTTATTTATTTTTATGGCCGGCTCAGCCTGCCCTGAGGGCAGGGTTGGCACAGCATGTGGTGCCGGGGATCGAACCGCGGTCCCTGTAGCCGCCTAAGCTTTCCTAAGCAAGCGCTTTAGACCACTGAGCCATCCTGCCGGGCCCACCCAATTAACTTTTAACTTTGAGGATATTTATTTATTTATTTATTTTTAATCTTTTTTCCACTGCCATCTGCATGTTTAATTCCACTTTTCATTCTGTTTTCATCTTCTGAGTTTTCTACTTCTTCAATAACCATGCTTTTCCCTTTGGCTTGGGGCTTAGATGTGGGTGGGTTCATAACTCTTCAGATTTCTTTCAACCTCTGACAAGATTTTCTTGGCTGAATCATTATCAGGTTCAACCTCCAGTACATTTCTCAAATCTTCTAAGGCCTCCTCAAGCTTGTTTTGATGTTTATAAGTAGTGGCACGGCGCAGAAGGGCGTTACTGGAGGTTTCAGTCCATATTCAGCTGGCTCCAAAGCAGACTGACACATGGCAGAGGACAACCTTCCATGGTGGTGGGCAGAGAGCAAGAGCTTATTTTTTATTTATTTTTTATTTTTTCTTGTTTCAGAACTTTTGTTTGTTTATTTATTTATTTTTATGGCCGGCTCAGCCTGCCCTGAGGGCAGGGCTGGCACAGCATGTGGAGCCAGGGATCGAACCGCGGTCCCTGCAGCCACCCAAGCTTTCCTAAGCAGGCTCTTTAGACCACTGAGCCATCCTGCTGGGCCCCTATTTTTAAATTTTATTTTATTATTTTTTCTTGTTTCAGAACCTTTATTTGTTTATTCACTCATTTTTTATGACCGGCCCAGCCCGCCCCGAGGGCAGGCCTGGCATAGCATGTGGTGCCGGGGATGGAACCGCGGTCCCTGAAGCTGCCCAAGCTTTCCCTAGCAGGCGCTTTAGACCACTGAGCCATCCCGCTGGGCCGAGGATATTTAATTTATTATTATTGTTTTACTTTTGATTATTATGTGTTGGCAGAACATAACATCTCTGCTCCTTTCATGGAGTTCACCCATGAGCAGAGCATATCCCAGGTCCTTTTTCGTCCTGTTTCCCTACCTCCATCCCTCGTTCTCTAGCTGCTCGAGAAAGATCAATCTCTCTACTTTCTACCACCTAACTTTTATTTTTCTCTTTAATTTTAACTAAGCCATGCTGTGTGCTGGGCATGGTGGTGCCTGCCTGTAATCCCAGCACCTGGAAGCTGATATCTGAAGCTCACCAACCGTTCAAGCCCAACCTGCGCTACACAGCAAGACTCTCTCTGAGAAATAAACAACACAATATTACATAACTTAACTTTAAACACAATTAAATTAACTTTAAATTTACAAAAAATAAAATCAACTAAACCATGCTGTGAGTTAAATACCAAGATCAATTGTCACACAGCAATTCAAATCTTTCAGGGACTATCAAAGAAGAAATATATTATGTTTGCTATCTCAGTCCTGTTTTTGGTTTGTATGATTTAAAGTGTTTTTGTCCCATTTTGTTTAAATTTTTGTGGTAAACTGAAATGTTTTGTCCTTTTTTCAATAAAGATAACAAAGAAAGGATCACACTGACCTAGAGAGATTATTTCGTCTTTCAAAGCCCTTTTGAATTCTATCAGCTTAGTTTGTCTCCTGAAATTACACATCCTTTCTCTACTTGTTTTCTACCATCACAAGTTATATCCTAATTAGTGTGAATTTCCTTGTGCTTAAGCAGCCTAATTCTGTCAATCTTGTTTTTTGAATAACAACGTTAGTGAGATATAATTTTCATACCATACAGTTCACTCTTTTAAATGGTAAAATTCAATGGCTTTTAGTGAATTCATAAAGCTATGCAGCCAACACAATTGGTTTTAGGAAATTTTCATCACTCTCAAAAGGGACTTGATTTCCATTAGCAAAAGCTGCCTATTTTCCTCCAACTCCATCCTCCCCAGTGCCTGGCAAGCACTAATCTACTTTCTATCTCTTTAGAGTTTCCTTTTTCATACATTTTACATAAATGGATTCATATAATATGTGGTTTCTGAGAATGGCTCTTTCAGTTAACAAAATGTTTTGGACGTTCACCTGTGTTGTAACACTGTCAGTCTCTTTTTCAAGTCACATTTTGCATATCTAGTAGACACAGACTCAAATATTTGACTGTGAGCATTGTTGGAAGAATAAATAGTAATAGCATTTTAGCATGTGATTATATACTTTCTCATTGTCTCGTCTCTCTTTCCTTTCTCTTCTTTTTGTGTATGCATCTCACACAGAGAGAGAGAAACTCTCAGACAGACACTCCTAAATACACCAAAATCTTGTCTAGCATAGACTAAACTATCAAAAATGATAGATTGGACATGTCTGTTTCCATAGGAGTCAAATTAGTGGTGTGCAGTTTCAAGGATAATTCTTATAAATCGTGAAATCTATGCTATAATTTATTCCAAATAATTTTAGCATATCATTAGATCGTCATTTTCACCAATATTTGAAATTATTTCTGATGTAGACTTAAGTTGGGTATTTCATCAGAGAGAATTCTTTATCACCCAGACATAGAAAGTGAAAAAAACAAGATACGTGTGTAAGCCAGTACACTCACCTACCTTAATGTATGCATACTCACACTACCAATTTTTTTTTACACTACCTATGATTTATGCTGACCTTGCTGGGGTTGGAGAGTCGGGTCTAAAGTAACTGCTATAATTTAGGTAACCAAAAGCAGCACTTCCCAAAAGTCGTAGGTCAATTTTTATTACAAGAGTCACAAATCTTTTCAGTCTCTAAAGTGAGTATGAGAAACATAGAGTTCTTTCTCAATATCCATGACTATGGAAAGTCTATAGGTACAAAAAGAAAAGGTGGCTGCTCAAGGCCCTTGGGTAAAATAGCAGTTGTCTCAGTTGCTCTTCTCTTGTCATTGAGACAAATACCTGACACCCAAAGAGAAGGAAGGAAAGGTTTATTAGCTCACAGTTACTGGAGGTTTCAGTCCATACTCAGCTGGCTCCAAGGCTGAGTGAAACAGGGCAGAGAGCATCCACTTCATGGCAGCAGGACAGCAACAATGGTAACAGAGAGAAAGTCTGTCTCCGTCTCACTTATGTTATATTTAGGATTTCTGCCCCAGGTTGGGTGTAACACTCACACCCACAATCCCAGCAATACTAAAACATATAATCCCAGGGGACTATCCATATTCCCAGTGCATGATGAGTTAGTCTCAACCTCTAGAAGTCCCTGCCCCATGACTGCATGAGGCTTTGGGGGGAATAGCTAGACACACACCATAGCAGTAGTGTTTGCACATAACCTATGCACAACATCCTGTGTACTCTAGAGCATTGCTAGATGACTTAGAATGCCATGAAAATGTGAAGCAACAGCAGCTAGATTGTTCTGTTTAGGAAATAATGGCAAGCAAAAAGTCTGTACATGTTCAAGAAGCACTCAATTTTAAAAATATGTTTTATATCCATGATTGGTTGAATCTGGCAGATGAGAAAGGCATAAAATCTCTTGTGTTTGATTGTTTTTGTTCCTGTTCTGGGATTTTTTTCTCCAGTGGTTCTGGGATTGAACCCAGGAACTCCCACACGATAGGCAAGTGCTCTTTTACCAAGCTACATTTCCAGTCTGTATTTCATCTTCAAATGCATTAAGTAGAGGATATTACAAGCAGCCCTCATTCCCACTGATGTTAGATAAATGCCATGTCATTTTTCTGAGATGATGAAATGGAACCCCAGAAAAGAAGCCCAATCCCACAGACTCATCTGAAAGGTTTCCATTTTGTTTTCTTCCAGGAACGGAATACTCTCTGCTTCTATTTAGCAAACTTTTACCCTTCTCTCCAAGCTTCTTTGGGTCTCTGCCTAAAGAGCAAGGTCTGATTGAGCCCTGACAATCTCATTCTTCTCAGATTCTGCAGCATGGGTCCGTCTATCTTCCATTGCTTGCTCCTTATTTTGTTTATGGTGATTTTGCTATTGCTAAATTTGACACTGTTGATTTTTGTGTTCACGGACCATACTCTTCTACTTTGCTTATGATAATTCAATGCTACAGCCTAATAGGCACATACAAGCACATTGTTAACTATGTACTCTACAGACAGCAAACCCAGGGCTAACATTTTACTACTTTTTTTAAGAATTTTTTTAATTTATCTTTTTTATTGTTTCAGAACTTTTGTTTGTTTATTTATTTATTTTTATGGCTGGCTCAGCCTGCCCTGAGGGCAGCGCTGGTGCAGCATGTGGTGCAGGGAAACGAACCGCGGTCTCTGCAGCCGCCTAAGCTTTCCTAAGCAGGCACTTTAGACCACTGAGCCGTCCTGCCTGGCCCACATTTTACTTTTAAGTACTTCTAGTGATGATAGCGACCTTCCTTGAGTACAAAAAGTACAAAGTTAATGTTGATTAAATACATCCCAATGCTATTAAATACATTTCAATTGAATTTTTTCCTTTCATTCTTTTTAATATATGCAAATCTGAAACAACCTTGGATATGCACAAAATAATTTCTTTATGGCATCCTGTTTGTTAAATATTTCGCCTGACTTATCAGACATTCAGACTCATATTCTGAGTCTCTGAAACTTGAAAGATATTTCCTAAGGGCCTATTCACAGAATTAGCATTTCTATGTTACACACATATGTGCTTTGACATGAAAACATTAAAGCTAGGGAGATTGCTCAGTGCCATCAGCACCAACCTAGCAAGAGCAAGGTCCTGAGTTGCATGCCCCCAACAAAAAAAAGAAAGAAAAAGAAAACATTTTTTAAAATCCTCATTTAGTAAATAAGGGTAATAACTGCTCAAATTTTTATCTTCTGGTCCAAACATTTTTAAAGAATTTCCTAAGTCTACCAAGATTTCCACAATGTCTCATACGTTAATAGAAATTTTAGGTCATAATATATCAAATAAAAACAAAAGTCAAAAATCAGTCCAAGATCTGGGCATGGTGGCAGGAGGATGGTGAGTTTCGGGACATGGAGGGCCACACAGTGAGATCCTGTCACAAACAAAACAAAAACAAAAGAGCAAGAAAACAAACTAGCACACAAAATATACATTTGCAAGCTAATAAAACAACTTGTTGACTTAGAAAATTATTTAATATTAAATTCAACAAAATTCTTAAGATAAAATGATAGTGTTTGCCTATAACCTATTCAGGTCTTCCCTGTGTTATATAAAGTTTCATTAAAAATCACACTTTATTAAATTATCAAAAGGACATTTTAAAACATAGACAAGGCCGGGCATGGTGGCGCACGCCTGTAATCCCAGCACTTGGGAGGCTGAAGCAGGAGGATCGGTGCGAGTTCGAGACCAGCAGGGGCTACTAAAGTGAACTCAAGGCCAGCCTGAATTGCATAGCGAGACCCTGTCTCAAAAAAAAAAGACAAAAAAAAAAATTAAAAAAAAAAACAAAAAAAACAAAAAAAACGGGGCCTGGCAGGATGGTTCAGTGGTCTAAAGCGCCTGCTTGGGAAGGCTTGGGCGGCTTCAGGGACCGCAGTTCGATCCCCACATGCTGTGCCAGCCCTTCCCTCAGGGCGAGCTGAGCCAGCCATAAAAATGAATGAGTAAACAAAGGTTCTGAAACAAGAAAAATAAAATAAAATAAAATAAAATAAAATAAAAAATTCTTAAAAAAAAAAAAGTAGACAAAAAAGGAAAATGACAATTTACCCTAGAAAAGTTGCTTAGACTATATACCTACCATAAACTGTGGACTGGGCTGGGGAGAATGTTAGGAAAGGTGATAAGGAATACAGTCAAGAAGAGGACTGGATGCATGCGGAAGGGAGAAAGAAAGCTTGGGTGGGGCAGAGGTAGTGGGAGCCTCTCCTGATGCTCACAAAGACAGGAACAGCAGAGGAATTTCAAAAGTTGCATCAGAAAAACAGATGGAGCTCAAATAAATAACCTAATGATGCACCTCAAGGTCTTACAAAAACTAGAATAATCTAAATAAACCCAAAGCTAGCATGAGGAAGGAAATTATAAAGAGCAGAGCAAAAACAAATGAAACTGAGACTAAAAAAAAATGTAATCAGTGAACCTAGGAGTTCGTTCTTTGAAACAATAAACAAAACAGACAACGTCTTAATCTTAGCAAAATAAGGAAAAAAGACAAAATCCATGCACTTAGAAATAAAAAAGTGAGGCCAGCCAAATAGCTCAGTGGATTAAAGTACATGCAAGCAGGCAAGGGGCCAGGGTTCAGTCCCTCAGCCTGCCTAGCTGGCCCCACCCTCAAGGTGCACTGAAAGGGCAATTGAGACTGGACATGGTGGTGCACCTATAATCCCAGTTCTTGGGAGGCTGTAAACAGGTGGATCACTATGAGTCCCATCTAGTAGTGAGACTCTGAACAACTTATAGAACGTTCCTAAAAATACAAAAAATAAAAAAAGAAAGAAAAGAAAAGAAATAAAAAGATAAAATTACAATGGATTCTGATAAAATCCAGATCACTGTTAACTGTTCTGAGAATCTAGGCTCTAATAAAATGGGAAATTCAGAATAAATGGATAAATTCTACACACATATAAACTATAAAAGCTAAACCAAAACAAAATAAAAATCCCAAATAATCCAATATCAGTCAGTGAAATTAAAGAAGTAGGGTTTTTGTTTTTGTTTATGTCTTTTTGAGCCAGGGTCTCACTATGCAGTTCAGACTGGCCTTGAACTCACTTTTGTAGCCCAAGCTCGTCCTGAAGTCACACCGATCCACCTGTACAGCCTCCTAAGTGCTGGAATTACAGGAATGCACCACCATGCCCAGCAAAGAAGTAGTTTTTAAAAACCTTACCAACTAAGAAAAGCCCAGGTCTGTATATGTTCACCTTGGAATTCTACAAGGACTTCAAAGAAAGTCTAATGCCTCTTCAAATTCTTCAATGAAATGGAAGGGAGATGGTACACTCAGATTCATTCCTAGAGGCAAACTTTGCCCTGATTCCAAAATCAGAAAAGGATACAACTGAAAAAAAAAAAAAAAAAAAAAAAAAAAAAAAAAAAAAAAAAAAAAAAAAAAAAAAAAAAAAAAAAAAAAAAAAAAAAAAAAAAAAAAAAAAAAAAAAAAAAAAAAAAAAAAAAAAAAAAAAAAAAAAAAAAAAAAAAAAAAAAAAAAAAACAACTGTAGGCTAACCTCTTTGATGATGATAGATGCTAAAATCCTCAATAAGACACTAGCAAATCATCAAAAAACAATGTAGCAAATCATCAAAAAGATCATCCATTATAACTTACTAGTATTCTTTCCAGGGATGTAGGGATTGTTGAATATATAGAAATCAATGTATGTAATGCACTACATAAACTGAAGCAAAGATAATGTCACATGATTATGTCAATAGATGCAGAAAAAGTACTTGAGAAAATCCAGGATGAAGACCCTGAAGAAAAGAGATATAGGAGGTCTTCATTTCAATCTGATAAAAAGCCATCTGTGACAAACCAACAGCCAACATCATGCTACATGCTGAGAAGCTGAAACCTTTCTTTCTAAAATCAGGAACAAGAAAAGACACTTATTATTAGCATTCCTGTTTAATACAGTTCTTGAAACATTAGCCAGAGGAATTAGACAAGAGAAAGAAACAAAAGGGATATAGAGATATAGATAGAAAAGGAAGAAATAAATCAATATTCTTTACATAGAACATGATCTACACAGAAGATCCTAAGAACTGCGTCAAAACACTTCTAGGATTGATAATCTAATTCAGTAACATAGCAATACACAAAGTCAACACTCAAAATTCAATAGCATTTCTCTACACCAGTAAAAAATTCACAGAAAAAGAAATTAGGGAAATGATAGCTTTCACAATAGCATCAAAGCAATGAAATACTTATGAAGTAACCTATCCAAAAAAGTGAAAGACTTCCACAATGGAAACTACATTACTCTGAAAAAGGAGATTGAAGAAGACATCCAAAAGTGGAAAGATATTCTCTGTTCCTGGAGAGGCACAAGCAATCTAGCCACAATGGCCATACTTTCAAAATTATACATATTTATCCTAATCCCAGTCAAAACTCCAATAGAAATTATTTTTAATCAGATTTTATTTGTTAAAGAGAATAAAAAATAATACATAAGATGTGATTCATAACTTTTAAAAACAAAAACAAGCTGATAGATATTCAACAGTGGTTGTTATATTGTACATTGTTATCTTCAATGTAGTTGCTCAGATTGCAGATACTAGCATGAGAATTGGTGAAAGTAGAAATTTTAAGCATTAACTGCTGTGTTCCAAAAAAAAAAAGAGAAATCAGTAGTACAATCATCTTAGCTATCATGTATATATATATATGTATGTATATATATATATATATATATATATATATATATATATATATGATTTTTCCTCCTCCTTTTTTCTTATCTTTTCTCTTTTCCCTCATCCAGATTCAATCAGATTTTATTGGTACATTTTAGATATATATAGTGATCACATTCAGTACAGAGAATTTGCACCTGTATACAGTTGGATTCTTTTGTCCCCATTCCCCTACCCTCCCTTCAATTCTTCCTCCACTCCCCATTTACAAAAGTTTTGTTTCCATTTTTTTCTTCTCTCACTTTTTTCTTTTTCTCACTTTTTAAAACTTTCACTGCTTGGTGGGCATGGTGGCTCACGCCTGTAGTCCCAGCACTCGGGAGGCTGAGGCAGGAGGATTGGTGCGAGTTCGAGACGAGCCTGGGCTACAAAAGTGAGCTCAGGACCAGCCTCAACTGCATAGCGAGACCCTGTCTCAAAAAGACAAATAAATAAATAAATAAATAAAAAATAAAACTTTCCCTGCTTGGGGCCCGGCGGGTTGGCTCAGTGGTCTAAAGCACCTACCTGCTCAGGAAAGCTTGGGCGGCTTCAGGGACCACAGTTCGATCCCTGGCACCACATGCTGCGCCAGCCCTGCCCTTGGGGCGGGCTGAACGGGCCATAAAAATGAGTGAATAAACAACAAAGGTTCTGAAACAAGAAAAAAAAAAACTTTCCCTGCTTTCCTTGCCCCTTCCCTTATTCCTCTTTCCACTTAAACATGTTCTTCCTATTACATAGTACCTAATATATATGTATATATATATATATATATATATATATATATATATATATATATTACTTTTTTTCTGGCAGAACTGGGGATTGAACTCAGGACCTTGCACTTGCCAGGCAGGCACTCGTGCTCCTGAGCTATCTCCCTGGCTCCCTCATAACATTTTGGTCTTTATTTGCACTTACAGTTTCTCATGCCACAGAAATAATGCGTTTATTTTCACATGTGAGCCTAATTTATTTCACTTACTAGTATGCTCTCACAGTACATCCATTTACCCAGGAATAGATATTCAACAGTGGTTGTTATATTGTACATTGTTATCTTCAGAACAAGCTCAAGCTTGTCCTTCTTTGTGGCACAGTAGTCCTCCATTGTATTAAAAAGCCATATCTTCTTCATCCTGCCCTTGGCTAACAGGCATTTCAGTTGTTTCCAAGATTTGGATATTATGAACCATGCTGCTAGAAACATGGGAATACATCCATCACTGTTGTGTGATGCTTTTAATTCCTTCCGGAAGATGCCCAGAAGGGGAATAGCTGGACCAAATTAGCATTTCTAACAGAAGTAGAGAAAGTAATCCTAAAATTCATATGGAACCAGAAGGTATCCAGAATAGCAAAAGAAATTCTGGGTAACAAAGGCAATGCATGGGGCGCATCACAATCCCAGACTTCAAGTTATACCGTAAAGCTGCAGTGATAAAAGCAGGATGATACTGAAAACAAAACAAAACAAAAAACACCACAGCACAACACAACAAAACAAAGCAAAACAAAACAAACTTGTGGATCAATGAAACAGAAGAGAAGATGTACAAACAACTCCAGGCATTGGAAGAGAGGATGTAGAAACACTTCCAGGCACTGTCAGCTCCCTTATCTTTGCCAAAGGGGTCGAATACCTTCACCACAGTGTTGTACTCTAAGAATGAGACAAGGGAGGCAGACGCCCCAAAAGAAAGAGCACTTTATTTTAGCTGGCACCCAGCAGCAGTCTCCGTGCAAGTGCACAGAGAGGCGCACCAAGCGGGAGGTGTGTAGGGATTATATAGAAGCAGGAGGTGATACAGAAGCCAATTGCAGTCATTAATAGGGTAAAAAATCTTCTTGATTGGTGAGTTTACAGAACAAGGGGCACGAGGATCTATAATGTGATTGGAGGATACACGTTATACTGAAGCATGCAGTACTACAGAAGCCAACAGCAATCATTATAGAATTGAACTTTTCCCCGATTAGTGGAATTAACAAAGTGGTGTGATAACTTGTAACTTGATTGGACAACATGAGCTATGGGGCTGCACTAAACTCAAGGGGGTCAACGTGTGCTTGGCATCACAATTGGGAGACAGAAACTCATGGACACAGTGACCGTGGAAACTGGAATTTATGCTCGTATGATTGACATCACAATGGAGAACCAGAACATCATGGAAACCGAAACTTAACTTAGTTTGGTGCATACAGAACAATAACATGGCAGAGGTGACCTAACATGGAGTTTGTTATGTCAGGCTATAACACATAGGAAAGAAAGCCTCTTTATCCAATGTGCTGAGAAAATTGGTTTTCCACAAATTGAAGATTTAACCTACACTCACAGCTCTCATCATACACTAAACTAAAATAAAAATGAATAAAAGATGTAAATATTAAAGCAGAAGCAGTAGCCGGACATGGTGGCACATGCCTGTAATCCCAGCACTTGGGAGGCTGCGCAGGAGGATCAGTATAAGTTCAAGACCAGCCTGGGCTACAAAAGTGAGCTCAAGGCCAGCCTGAACTGCATAGCGAGACCCTGTCTCAAAAACACAAAAACAAACAAACAAACAAAAAAACCAAACCCCAAAAACCTTAGACCTCCCAAATTTAAAGATCCAATCGAAAACTGGGCATCTGAAATGAATACTTCTAGGATGAACAAGTACAGCTGGCCAAGGACTGGCCAGATAGCTCAGCGGACTAAATTGCCTGCTTAGGCAGATACACCCAATACAATGCCCGGCGTGCCGGTGCCAGCCCCACCTTCTGGGGTGTACTGAGATGGCGATTGAGACTGGGCATGGTGGCACACGCCTGTAATCCCAGCACTTGGGAGGCTGAACACAGGAAAATAACTACAAGCTTGATAGGTAGTGAGACCCCGTACAACCTATAGATCCTGCCCTAAATTAAAAAAAAAAAATCAACATTGCTGCCTATTTGAGAGACCTGCGAATTTAAACAACACAGAGAATCCATCTTATTCTAGAAACAATGACTGCCACCAAGAAATCAACCAGTAACAGGTCAGCCAGATAGCTCAGCAGATTAAAGTGCCTGCTTAAGCTGGGCGTGGTGGCCCAGGGCTGTATTCCCAGTACTTGGGAGGCTGAGGCAGGAAGATTGGTGTGAGTTTGAGACCAGCCTGGGTTACAAAAGTGAGTCCAAGGCCAGCCTGAACTGCACGGCAAGACCTTGCCTCAAAAAGACTAATAATAATAATAATAATAATAATGTGCCTGCTTAGGCAGACGCAGGGACTGGGGTTCGATCCCCAGCACATTGAGAATGGGCATAGTCCAGTCTGTGTAGTGAGATCCTGTAGACCCTGTACTAAACATATTTTTTTTTCAAAAGAAATCAACCGGTAACATGCTGGATAGTCTGGGGATGAGGAAAAAAACATGTCTTCATTATTGGTAGGAGTGTAGACTGGTACAATTACTTTGGAAATAAACATTGGGATTTGTGTGTGTGTGTGTGTGTGTGTGTGTGTGTGTGTGTGTGTGTGTGTGGCTGGCTCAGCCCACCCTGGGTTAGGGGCTGGTGCCGCATGTGGTGCCAGGATGGAACTGAGGTCCCTGTGCCCTTGGCTAAGCTTACCTAAGCAGGCACTTTAGACTGTTGAGCTATCTCACCGACCCAATATGGGGATTCTTAAGAAAAGTTACAATTGAAATTCCGCTTGACCTGGTTATGCCTCTTTTAGGTATCTTCCCAAAACAAAGGGCATCATATCACAATGATGTATGTGTACCACATTTATAGTAGCATAATTAATGTTATTGAAACCTTGGAAGCAGCCTATACGGTCATCAATAAATGAATGGATAAAGAAAATGTAATGATACAGAAGGTAGTACTGCCTTGCTGTAAAAATAAAAAAATTGAGTCGTGTGGGGAAGTACATGCACCTTGATTTTTAAAAATTTAATTTGTGGGGCCCAGCAGGATGGCCCAGTGGTCTAAAGTGCCTGCTTAGGAAAGCTTGGGCAGCTGCAGGGACTGCGGTTTGATCCCCGGCACCACATGATGTGCCAGCCCTGCCCTCAGGGCAGGCTGAGCTGGCCATGAAAATAAATAAACAAACAAGAAAAAGTTCTGAAACAAGAAAAAAATATAAAATAATTTTTTTTGTCTTTTTGAGACAGGGTCTCGCTATGCAGTTCAGGCTGGCCTTGAGCTCACTTTTGTAGCCCAGGCTGGTCTTGAACTCGCACCAATCCTCCTGCCTCAGCTTTCCACGTGCTGGGATTACAGGCGTGCACCACCACGCTCAGCAAAATAATTTTTTTTTTTTTGCTGTTGGTGCCAAGGACCGAACCCAGGGGTCCCAGCTTGCTAGGCAAGCTTTCTACCACTGAGTCAAATCCCCAGCCCCGTAAAATTTTTTAAAAAATTAATTTCGTTTTATTTTTTAAACTCAGGACCCTGTGCTTGCCGGGCCAGCCCTTATGCTACTGAGCTATCTCCCAGTCCCACACCTTGAGACTCTCATGTTAAGTGAAGTAACTCAGATACACAAGCTTAAATATCACGTGGTTTCTTTTATATCAGAAACCCAATTTACAAATAAAATCCAAAATAAAGACAGAAAGCAGGAGAGAAAAGTTATTGTAATCCAGCATGAATAACATATCTAAAACAGAACCTCAATTTAACATAATTATCTCATGTGTTTTATGTGTTAGGCTGGCTGTGAATTTATACGATAATAAACTTGATAAGGACTTACAAATACATCAAACTGAAAAAAAAAACCAAAAAAAAAAGATCAAACTGATGCTGGCAACGAAAGCTTTTTAACAAGGAATGTAGAAGGGAAAAAACAATTGTGATGTGTCACACACATGTATGAATTCTCCATGATGACTGTAAGTATTGTGTATTCCAAATATGGATTCATAAAGATCAATTTTTAAAATTTGCGGTATTTATTTAAAATCATTTATGACAAAGATGTGTGAGATTAAAAATCGGAGATGGAAGGAAAAGATTCTAACTTTAGTCTGTGAGAAAGCTACCTCGCTGTTGCCATTGTTCCACAGTAATAGATCCATAAAAGAACCATTAGTTCAACAATGGTTGCTGTCTTCCTGGGTGTTGAGCATTACACAAGGTTGTAGTTAAGACAAATTAGGGCTTGTAATGTGTCTATAAAGAACTGGAGGAGATTCTGAAGATCATCTGCTCAAGTCTTTTTACATAAATAAGAAAATTATCAACTTGGGGTTAATTTTGACTGATCCTAAATGAATTAAGTTGATAGTGTGAGCAATGACAAAGAAATGCAGCCCAGAGCTTTGACAGAGGTTTATAAAAGAGCAAAATGCCAAACTATGAGTCTTTAGCTTGTGGGTAACACAAAGGTAACTTAGTCACATCAAATTGGCTGTCTTAATAGTACTCATTAAAAAGGAGTTCTACCTGGATTACATTGTTGGGCTTGTTAAACAGGAATCTCAACAAGAACTCAAATATGTGCTTCTATGCATGAAGTACACTTTATCTGCTGCAAAGTTACTGAGATAGTAAGTCACTCTATCACCTGTACACCCGATAGTTGGGGAACTATGGACAGTAACAATTACTATTAAAATAGAATATAAGTCCGACATCTCAGTGTTAATGATGATTGAAGACTTTTATTAAACTAAAGCTTCCATGTAAGCTTTTCTAAATAAGAAACACAAACCTGTAAATACTATGTGCATAGAATTTTTACACTTATTATAAGTGCCAAAACTTAAAAAGCAAATCAAAATTAAGTACTAAGGTTAAATGAGACAAATAAAGCTTCACAGCGAGACAAGCCCCCCATTGTTACTGTAATTTACATTTAAAAGCAGGTAGATGTCCTCCAAAGGTGGCTGGCAAACACCATAAAAGGGAAAGACTGGAGTATTCCAGTCTAGCTACAAATTTTATGTAAAAATTTCCAAAAGTATGCCAACCCTTGGACCAGTTCCTGAGAAACCAGAAATCTGATTTTAGAGTCCATTGTCAATATATGTGACAATGTCCAGCATGTTCGATCCAACACAAATATGTTGAGATTGTTGTTTTTGTACTTTCCCAAACCTGACTCAGTACAAAATCTCTTAAATGGAAAGCATGATTGTCCTTTCATTTCTTTTTCACCTTCCTGTGCCTTTCATAAGTTCATCCAGTAGGTTAATCATTAATTAATATTTAATGAGGCTTTTTCCCAGTACCTAAACCTTCTCTGGTAGCCTGGCCGTTGGGCACTGGGCAGACTCTTCTGTTCCTCCAGCTCTTACAGGGGACCCCTGACACTCACATAGGTTAACTTCTCTAAGAAAATTCATACTAGTAAACGAAGTGAGGCTTTCCTTTCCAAGAGCATTCAATCTTTATGTTTCTCTTAATTTTAGCATTTTCCTGCTTTATGCAAAATGGGCCTTGGGTGGGGGAGAGAGCTCTGTGGCACAAGTGCCTGCCTGGCAAGTGTAAGGTTGTGAGTTTGAACCCCGATCCCACCAAAAAAAAAATGGGCCTTAACTGAAATAATTTTTAAAATTTACACAACTTCCGTAGTGTCTATGTTCTGAACAAAAAATGGTTGCGACTGCAAACAGGAAAGAGCTTAGACTTTTCCTACAGCTGTCCCACAGGCCAGCTTCTTGACCTGACCCTGACGAATGCCTCAGACTCTGGCCCTCTCAAGCCGATTTTGGAATAGGGATGAGCCAAAGGATTGGAATGCAGATAAGGAGGGGAAACCTCTGCATGCATTAATGAAAGAGGTCAGCTATGACAAGGAGGCATCTCTTCGGCAGAGGAACAGAGGAAATGGTATGCTGGGAAGCTGCAACAGTCTCCAGATTTTCACTGGCCAAAATAGATGGATTAGTGAGAATCAAGTGGAACTAAGGAGTGGAAGCTAGTGACTTCCACCACCCGCTCCCACCTCCACATCTTACACCTTTCCTGAACAAACCTACCAGGCAGGTGATTTGGGGCATCAATGTATTTGGGTGGAAACCAAGAGCTGGAGAGCCGTGCCCTGCCTGTTATGCTCTCTTCCCTTCTCAGGGAGGACTGCTAAGGTTTCCCTAGGCGTCGTTTGGCACCTACGCAGAAGAAAGCAGAGGAGACCAGCAACTTCCGTCCTTTCCCATGGGAGATTCTCTTAACGACTCCAGGAGCAATTGTTTCCCCCTCCTCCACAGACAAAATAGGCGGTGTTCAAATTCAACTACTGACATTTACATCTTTTCCTTTCTTCCAAACTGATTTTATGAGCACATAGTTCAAGCGAACTTCTTTCTCTTAGCCCAAGAAGAGAGGGGAGAATTAGGTGAACCAGTACAGTAGCTGCTCCCTGCCTCAGAGTTACCCTTCCATCCCTTTGGGCGTTCATCCCGGAGCCCATTCTCCCGGCTCCCCACCCTAGTTGATGTGACAGGCTCGTGGCCCAATCCCCTTCCTGGTTCCCAGGCCGCCGGCTAGCACCACCCGAGCCAATGGCTGCGGCCGCAGGGCGGAGGGGGCTGGCAGGAGGGGAGGGAGCGCTGGCTTAAGAATCGCAGCCGCAAACATTCCAAGGGGCAGAAGTTGCCTGAGTGCGCTGGTCGGAGGTTGTCGGGCCAGACCGGGGACTCTGCGACTTCACGTAAGTGGTTCGCAGGCCCGGGGAGCGAGTTTCCCGGGCACGGGCGGGAGTGGGACCTGAGGGGAGCATCTCAGGAAACTCGGCTGGAATGCGCCTCGCACCGGGGCTCGGGGACTGGGACCGGCGAGGTCGCAGACCTTGCGGTCGGAGCCCCGGAGCGCTGTGGCGATCGCGCGCTGCGAACCTGGGTGGGAGTGACCGAGGGCTCCCCGCCACCCGCGCGCCTACGGCGCTTCTCCACTGTACAGGACTGTGCTTTCTCTCTAGTTGCTCTCAACTTGTTGCCCACCTCGGTCTGGAGTCCCTGATGACACCCCTTGCCCAGATTACCTTCCTCCGCCTTGGCCCAGAAGTGGAAACCAAGCGTCTAACTTCCCTCGGCTGTCCTTTTCTAGCCAGCGCTGTCCCCCTCCCGCCCGCCCGGACTCAGGAAATCCCTGAGCCGGCCGGCCGCTACGCCCGCATTCCCCGCAAGCAGTCTCGGGTGTCCTGGCGGGTCAGCGCGAACCCCGAGGCTCGAAGCCGGGCTGGGGTGGAGGGCCAGGGCCCGGGGAAGGAATTTGGCTTGAGTCGCCCGCCTTCTGCCCGCTTCCCTCCCTTGCCAATACCAGAGCGTCGCGATCGCACCGCGGCTCCCTATGAGTAAGCACATTTTTCTTTCTGAAGCACATACCCCGGCCGCCGGGGCAGCCCCTTTCCGTTCTCCTCTCCCGGGACCCCGCACCGCGTGTCAGCTCCCCGCCTAGCTCTTTTGGCTTTGCAACCCCGAGCGTGCGGTCGCGGCTGCATCAGCCCAGGATCTATCTGGGCTCCCTGGGAAGCTGAACAGAAGGGAGTGGGTTAAATCGCCCCTTCCCCCGCACAGCTGCACTTGGCCCGTGTTTACTTTTCTCCACCCGCGGTACTTAAGCGCCCTAAGTAGGGGCTGGGGGCGCCGACCACCCCCGCCCTGGCTACTCGCCAGTCCCAAAGTTGCCGCCGCCGCCACCGCCGCAGCTGCCGCAAAGTGCTGGCGGCTCCTACAGCCAGCCAGGCTCCAGACTGGAGCTGGTCCTAGCCCGGGCGTGGAGTGGGCTTAATAGCAGCTGACACTTCCTGTCCGTGATGGTTCTTTCTTCTCACCTGAGCTGTTCAAAATCCCCAGCGGTGCACAAGGTTCAGCTTGGGATTGAGTTGAGGACCCTCGCCAGTTAAGATCAGACACGCGACGCAGGGGGTGCCCGTCCTGCTAGGAAAGTAGCGGAGGGGGAACGGGAACGTGGCTTGCCTCAGTAGGTAGGAAATGCAGTAAAATTAAAAACTACGGAGGAGCAGGCACTTGGAATGTCGAAATGCACTGCATGTAGGAGAA
>PVJA010025769.1:18125-30486 GCA_004027025.1 Myocastor coypus
GTGGGGGGGGGGGTGACCTAGCCTCCACTCGGGGGAATTCTTGCCTTTGGATGAGCGCAACAGAAAGGGAATTTGATGCTCCAATTTTATCCAAAATAAAAATAGGAGCTGTTTTAAAAATAAAGTCTTGAAGTTTTTTTTTGTGGCAGGGCGTATTTCTCCCTGGCTCCCCTTAAATCTCACTGTGGCTTTTTGCAATTTTAAAAATATCTTTTTTCATTGTTTCCTGGGGAAATTGTCCTAATCTGGCCCATGACACTTTTAAGTGGTACATTTGAAGCTATGTTTCATAAGATAGTGTTTTCGCTTTTGAAGGATCTACCCATATCCTTGGTATGACCTATAATTTTGCTGAACCATTCTATACACTGGGCATCTGGGGCCTGTGAGATAGCTCAGTTGTCTAAAGCGCTTGCTTAGGCAAGCTTAGGCAAGCTTCGAGGTTGGATCCCCAGCACCACATGCTGTGCCAGCCCCACCCCCACGACAGGCTGAGCTGGCCATAATAGAAAATATATTGGGCATCTGTTTAAAGGTGGTGGATAATTCCTCGAATAAATTAACCATTGGTTATTAGTGGTTTGAAATTAATTAAACCAGAAATCCTACTCAAAAATAGTGGACACTAAGTTTGCCAACTAGAGTTGGGTGGGTGTTTGCCTGTGCACGGTATAGTTAGAATAATGAGAGGACTGAAACAACCTTCCCATATAGCCCTGTACCAGTCCCTGTGGCCCAGGTTAAGATGACTGCTGGGAAGATGTGGCACTTTTGATATTTAGATTGTGTACTGCAGAGAAGTACAGAAACAGGCAGTACCATTTCCAAGAGCCGGAATTTTAAAACTTTATTTATTTGCTAAAAAAAAAAAAAATGGATCAGTTAATATAGTCTTGAAAACAACTAAGGCAGAAACTGTAAAAATGAAACTAAGACTATTTAAGAGAGTTTGGCTTTGTATTTTTTGCCCCAAGTCCCTTTTATTTACAATAGCGCTTCTGAATGACTTGAGGACTGCATTTTGATGCTGTGAAAAAAGTACGTAAAAACACATAGTTCTAGCAAGGTACTATCATCCAACTAGGTTACAGTAGTAGAAAAATAAATTACCTTTTTTTTTCATTTTTTTCTTTTGGTTTTCTTTTTACTTTTTTTGACACTGGGGATGAAACCTGAGGACTTGTATATGTGGGCAAATGTGCTACCGTTGAGCTACACCCCCAGCCCCACGAAATAGTTCTGTTTCAAATGCTGTGAAATCATATCAAAACAGAATCATCACTAGGTACTAGCCCATACCATTTCCTTGTCTTTGACTGATCATGCATTTAAAACCACCCTCAAGGGCTGGAGGCATAGCTCAATAGTACAATACCTGCCTGGCGTATGCAAGGTCCTGGGTTCAATCCCCACCTCAGCCAAAAAAGCAAAGACCAATCAAACTAAAGTCAAAATGAAGCAAAAAAAAAAATGAGCTTAATATTCCTGACGTTATCTGTTAATGACACATTTTAATAAATTTAATGTGTTGTGAGTCTAACTCTTAGTTTCTACTGTTAGCTATAGCCACGCCACCCTCTTCCTTTGCCTAAGATGGGAAGATGAATACATTATGTTCTGCCCTGGCTTGATATAATCAGCATTAAAGTCTAAAGTTCTTAGCCTGATGCTCTTCAGATTTATACGATACCCTAAAACGATTCTATTTGGTGAAACTAATGGGGAAAAAAAAAAAGAAGGCCCACTTGCTGTTATTGCATAACTCTGATTTAGGTATTATTTCTACTTGTCTTTTCATAGAATTTATTAAAATAATGTCTGAGCACATATGGTGAGATAAGAATTTATGTTTGATCTGGCGTAATCTAGGTGGAATGTGTATTCCATGATATATCTTGATTTTGCTCTTTGGTACAGATTCTAAAAGGAACTAGTAGGCTAGGGAGATAGCTCAGTGGTCTAAACACATGCCTGGCAAGCACAAGGACCTGGGTTCCACACTCATTACTGCATGACACGTTGGTGCCTAGGCATGCCCTGCTGCCCTGGAACTGGGTGGGGTGGTGCACTCCTGTAATCCCAGCACTGGGAAGGCTGAGACAGGAGGATCTTTTTGAGTCTGAACTGTGTAGTGAGACCCTGTAACAAACAAACAAACAAACAAACAAATAAATAAATATTTAAAAATGAAACTAGTATAAAATAAAATTTTAAAAAGAACATGTATCAATAACAAGACAATTTGTTTATAGAGTCACTTCATACCTCTTCATGACAGATTTTCTTTTCTTGAAAACTGATCTAAAGTTTTTTTTTAGGGGGGGACCAGGGTTCGAACTCACGACCTTGCACTTGCCCAGCAGGCACTTGTGCCTCGGAGCTATCTCCCCAGCCCCCTAAAGTTTGAAATAATAAAACTAAAGTTAGAAGAAAACAGCTGGGTCATGTTTTGAGTCTACATAATTGTTCTAGAGAGCAATCTACTGTGTAATGTCTGTTCAATGTGGTTGAGGCTTGCAACGCATTCTGGATGCATTCCAATGTTGGAAATCAGTTTATTAGTGGTTTTTCTTGTAACAAGGTCCCACTATGTAGTTCAGAATGACCCGGAGCTCACTATGTAGTCCAGGCAGGGCGGGAAATTGTTATAATCCTCCTGCCTCAGCCTCGCAAGCGCTGATATTGCACTTGTACCCTCCCACGCCTCACAGGAAGCTCCTTTAGATGTCAGTGATTAGCGCTGATGACTCTCTTTAGTCATGACAGGGCTTTGTCTAAGGTTACGGAAACTCTCTAATCATTAAATGACTTGTCATGAGTAAATTGATTTGTTTTACTTATGGGGAGACAATTTCAAAAAATCATAATTTAATGCTATGGTACTGAATTTTGCCATATTCTTAGCACTTGGCAGCATTGGTATGAAAATCGTATGCAATTAGTATGAGTTAGCATGAAAATGCTAAAGGAGAAGTATGTGAGACTTGGATTCAGAGAAACTGTATTTTATACATGTCTCTACCACTGACTCCGAGTTTGACTTAGTCATTGAAAAATTAGTATTTATTTCTTCATTTATTGCAATACCGGCGATTGAACTCAGGACCTTGTGTTTTTCAGGCAGGTGCTTAAGCAACTGAGCTATATCTCCTGCCTTAAGATTGCTTTTTAAAAATACTTCCAATCTGATTTTTTCCAGTTATATTTATCAGTTGATTTGTCAGTTTGGTGTTTTGTTTCGTTTTGTTTTCTTTGCAGTACTGGCGGTGGAACCAGGGCCCTGCTTATGCTAGGCAGGTGCTTTAGCACTGAGCTATATCCCCAGACCCTGGCTTCCCGTATTTTGATGCAACTGTTTCGAACCCAGCTAAGTAGCTTGTTGACAAGTTGATGACTGTTCAGGAAGGTGACTTCCAGAGACTTATCTATGACTGTTATTAGTCCTATAAAATACAGATATACCATTAGATTTTTGGTGCAATAAATTTACTGATTTTACAACGTAAAGAAGCTTAAGTTGTCTTAAAAGCTTAGAAATGTGCTTCATGCTAAGAAGGTAGTGCCGTTAATTGGAAAAGGTATTGGGCATGAATTTAGAATCTTTTAAGCTTCGGCAGCATGGACAGATATGTCATGTTCAGTAAATCACGGGTTCTCTGTGGTTGTAGCTGGGTTTTGCTTGATTTTGAAGCCATCTGTTTCCAATCTACACACTTCACAAGCATGCTGAAAGAATAAATGAACTCCGTGAAGCCTGGGCTCTTCAGCAGACAGGTGCTATATAAATGTAAAGTACTGTAGTAGTATATCATACAATACTGAGGCCTTAAGAGTTTTCAGAGAAGCAGAGTGTGTGGCCTAATGCTCTAGCATAGGTAAGCCCTGGAGCCAATCAGTACCACAAGAAAAAAGAAGAGGGGGAAGGGAAAAGGAAAGAATAACGAGAAGGGGGAGGAAATTCAGGGGGAGGGGGAGGAAGAAGTTCAAGAAATGACAGCGTTTTTTCTCATCATTTTTTCTTGCAACATTTTTACATGTCTGTAAAAATTCTCTAGCCATCCAATTTCTTTCTTTCTTTCTTTTTATTTTTTATTTATTTTTCCCATCCAGTTTTAAAAAGCAAAGTCAGGGCTAGTGCTATAGTTCAGTGGCACAGCACACCTACCTGGCAAGCACAAGGTCCTGAGTTGGACTCCCCATACCACAAAAGAAAAAAAGCAAAGGAAAAATAGTGCCAGATATAATGTGATTTAAAAAGAAAAGGAATAGAAAGGAATAAAAATGTTCAAGTCATACATTCTTACGTTTCTTCTATCAAATATTGCTCAAAATAGCCCATTAAAGCCATTAATTTGGTGATTTTTTCCTTAATTAACTACTAAGCAGTATTTTGGTCTTCACTGGTAATCATTACAGTCTGTTAGTTTGTCAGACTTCATTTTTAGTTTTATAATTTCCCATAATAAGAGATTGTGGCAAAATTGCTCATGAAATATAAAGAGTTTCTCTTTGTAATTGCATTTGAAAAGGGATAAGATATAAGTACGGAAAAGCACATAAGGATATTATCTATATTTAGTGGTATGCCATCAATAGCAGAAAATGTGACAAGTTAATGTGGATTTTCTCTTAAAAAGATATGCTTATTGGCAGAAAATGTGACAAGTTAATATGGATTTTTCTCTTTAAAATATAACAGTGTACTAGATCAATTCTGAGATTATTCTCAATCTCCACCCTCAAAATTCTTAACTTGGAATTAATTTGCAATGTTTTCATTTTGTAAATTATATGATGGTTCTATAACTACCATTCTTTGAATTATTATACTTTTTATTTTGTCAGTTAAAATTATATTTAACAACATTTGTTAACATATAATTTGTCAACTGAGAGTACTTAATTAAAATGAAATAAGCAAAAGGCCTTGAATGAGATGACTAGAAAATAACCAGGTATCACATCAGACATGGAGTTCTGAAGATTGGGTTCACTATTGTACCAAAAAATCATTTTCTTTTGTAAAGTCTTATTTTTTATTTTTACTATCTCTCGTTTAAAGATTTAGTAGGAAAAAATATTTATAATCTTGTAACCCATTCATTGACAATGGAACTTTAAATATCCTAGCCTATGATATACATATAGACATACATGCATGTGTGATATATGTGTGTGTATGTTTTTATTTTCCATAAAATGCCAAGGTGGAATATTTGCTTTTAATATTCATATTTTTATGTTCTACATTACGTAGTCATTACCTAGTGTTGTGTTTAAACATTTTGCTATTTACCCTGGACAATACACTATCTTTCGTAGATGAATGTAATTTTTAATGTTGAACCCAGGGCTTTATGCATGCTATACGCATGGTGAGCTACAATTTCAGCCAAGATGAGTATAATCTTTTAAACTTCAATGTATGTCTGATTTTCCTTGTGTGTACCCGTTTTTGCCATTTATCCATCTTTTTTTATATTAAGGGGCTACTATCCCCAGTCAGGGAGGGTTACCCTTATACCCTGCAAAGTGTTTGCTCAAAGGTGAAAATGACATGAAATTTTTCCTAGGGTACATTTTATTGTTATAATATATGTTATGTAGAAACAAAATATTAAACAAAGTAGAAACAAAATATTAAAAATAGTGCATCTTTTGTGAGATATTGGTTTTTTCCCTATTCTTTTGAGATAGTTTCTCACTATGTAGTCTAAGCCAGGCTTAAATTCTCAGGGTGGCTTTGAACTCCTCGTGTTTCTCCTACTTTAGGCTGTAGCATGCTAGAATACCAACATTACAGGCACAAGCCACCATGCCTAACTATTTAAGATGTATTAAATCCTTTTGTTTTGGATTTTAAAACTAGGAGATCATTGTAAAAATAAGAAGAAAAGGGGCTGGGGACTTGGCTCTGTGGTACAAGTGCCTGTCTGGCAAGTGCAAGGTCATGAGTTTGAACCCCAATCCTGCAAAAACAAAAAACAAAAAACAAAAAACAAACAAGCAAAAAGGAAGAAAACCTGATTCCATAAAAAAAAAAAAAAAAAAAAAACTATACCTGCTTATATTTTTATCTGTTCAGTTCATACGTGGAAGAGATATTTTTAAAAACTGAAGATTGCGCATATAGCACAGTGATATGAATACTTAATGGTGCAAATGAGGCCATGTTCAACTCCCTGTCTCCCCTCTAAAGAAAAAGGAACAGAAAAAACTGTATATGTATGTATATATGCGTGTATGTGTGTGTGTGTGTATTCTGTATGAACACTGTGTTTTTTTCTTGCTTTCCTGCACTGAGGCTCATACCCAGGGACTCAACACTTGCTGTGCAAGTGCAAGATCTTGTAAACATTTTTTTGAGTTATTGAAAAGTTTGAAAATATTTTTAGATGACCGTATGATATACCATATAACGAACACCTAATAATTTCATTTGACTAATTCTATGTTTAGTACATGCAAATTCTTTCCAGTTCCTATTGATAATGTTTAAGTGAATATCTTTGGGCAAAAAGTATTTTGTAGCTAGTTAATTATTTTATATACAAAAATTTACCAAGACCATTTAATTTTTATTTTATTTATTTATTTAAATTTATGTATTTGGAACAGGGTCTTCCTATACAGCTTGGACTCATAGTGATCCTCCTGTTTTCAGCTTCCCCAGCGCTGGGATTATAGGTCTGTGCCACCACACCCTGTTTTGGTGGCTCGCTCAGTGTACCCAGGGACAATGCGGGCGTAGCATGCAGTGCTGAGGATTGAACCCTGGTCCCTGCACTTGACTAAGCAGGCGTGTTAGTGCTCTGAATTATCTTGCCAGCACTGCCAAGATCATTTTAAAGATGAATTCCATTGATATTATTTAAAATTTAAAGATTGTTTCAAACAAAAAGACAGG
This sequence comes from Myocastor coypus, assembly GCA_004027025.1. Taxonomy (NCBI): domain Eukaryota; kingdom Metazoa; phylum Chordata; class Mammalia; order Rodentia; family Myocastoridae; genus Myocastor; species Myocastor coypus. The sequence goes on from PVJA010025769.1 coordinate 25,033, forward strand.
ATTGTTCTGAGGATATAGCTCAGTGGTAAAACACTTGTCAGTCTCCAGTACTATAAAAAAAGTCTGTTCTTTATATAGCATACTCCACCATATGTGGCTTTAAACTGGACCTGGGTTTGGTTAAAGTATATGTCTTTGAAATATTTTGGTTCCCTCTAAACGAGTTAATAAGTGCATAGCAAGATGAAGTAGAATCCTGTGGAGTGCACAATTATAGGAAATTCTAATTTTGGAAAGGAACTGTTAATGGAAGAAGGGAGACAGATTTGTTTTTAAGTAGTCTTCACATAGCAGTTGCTATAAAACTCAGTCCAGTATCCTAAAGGCACTTTTATCCTGGAGTTGGTTGTATGGCTGTCAATAGGCCCTTTTAGCTCAGGCCATTGGTCTCTCTAGTCATTTTGATATAACATGTTTCATTCAGTATTCTTTCTTTTTTTTTTTTTTTGAGACAAGGTTGCACTATGTGGTTTAGACTGGTCTTGAATACTGTAGCCCAAGCTGGCCTCAGACTAGTGTTAGCCTCCTGATTGCTGAGCATTCAAGTTTCTTAAGTAATATTTCATGACAGATAATGGTAAAAATTCTGATGCTACTACTTACCTTGCACCTAACGTCAGTACATGCGTGACTCTATAAAAAACAAGTGAATTAACAAAATTTGTATGCTTGAATGATTAATTACACATTGCCTGTCCACCTCTCAGCTTACCCCCAAAGGCTCCACAGGGCCTTCCTTAGCATTTCTCTCCTTTTTGTAGTTCATCAACCTCACCAAGGACCTTATTAACCTAGGCATTTCACGGTGACCCACAAGATTTGCAGGACCTGAGAACACATTGTTCCAATCAGCTTTTGATTTTGTTCTTATAAGGGGGATCATGTATGTACTATGTTTTGTGGACTGCATCTTAGCGTAAAATGGCTTTGCCATGCCAGATTGCTTTGGTATAGGGGAGATTTTGTAACCCTTCTAAACCTCAGTTTCCCCCTTAATAAAATGGAGATAATACCACTTGATTTTCACTGTTTTTCTTACAATTAATAGAAACATGTTTAAAGCAGTTGATATAAAGTAAGTGCTCATTAAATGATTACATTTATAGGTCAGGCATGTTGTCCTATGTTATCCTTATCAGATATCTCTACCTCTGCATTTTTCTTTTCTTTGATCCATTTCCCCTCAAATATGACCATCTAAGGTAAAGAAAATAGTTAACTTTCTGTTTTATCTGATAACATCATGAAGGGCCCGGCAGGATGGCTCAGTGGTCTAAAGCACCTGCTTAGGAAAGCTTAGGCGGCTGAAGGGACCTCGGTTCGATCCCCAGCACCACACGCTGCGCCAGCCCCGGCCATAAAAATAAATAAATAAACAATCAAAAGTTCTGAAACAAGAAAAAAAATAAAAAAAGATAACATCATGAAAATACTGCTTTCTATTGTTTTCCATTGTGAATGTAGATTTTAGCAGTGTTATAAGATAAAGGAACTTCCTTGGTTAGTTCAGGAACTTGTTTATCATTTAATTCATCTTTTTGTGAGGATAGGCCATCCAACAGTTTAAAGAACTAGTCTTCAAGGAAAAATTGGAAACATGATTCTTAATAAGTTACACACTCCATTATAAACTCGTTGCTATTAATAAATATAGCTTAAATAAAAGTGAAAGGTAATAGGTAGGGTCAGTGTCTGATTTGGGAGGAGCAGTAAAGCTCCAAGTGTTGCAGTATTTTCACTAGAGAAATAGTAGAAATGTGAATATTAGAAAGCTTACTTTTGGAGAAAATAGGAGAAAAGGGCACAAAAAATATAAAGTACTGGGGAAGGCAGAGGGTTATGAATTAGGTCAGTATCATTCGAGGATGACATTTGGCATCTAGAAATGGGTGAATCTAAAACATATTAATCTTAAATTTATAATTTCCATTATTTTGTCTAATGGATGCATTGAAAATCAAAAACCATAAAATGAAGCATACTGACACATTCAAAAACTGTTTTAAGCAGCTTGTAGGTTGCCAGTTTAAAGCTAAAGTTGAGTCACTTTTGCAAGTTGTTATGAATAAGATTTTATATTTTACTCTACAATGATTCAAAAACAAATAGAGCCAAATTGTCATTAAATGTACATAACCAAAAATTATACTGACAGATGTACATCCTCAAAACTACAAGCCAAGCAGTGTGTTTGGTATTTTATCTTACATCAAAGAGTTCCAGCTTTAGTTTTCTTAAAGAAAAAGCAAGCTAGAGTCTATTTATAGGTGCTAACAGAAGGGGAAACTTTTCTTAACTAAGAGATTTGTGTTAGGATGAAGGGAACATTAATATGTTGAGTGGGGTGCCATTTGAAATATATATTATATAAAAGAAGAGCTATAAGCCTTTGATTATTTTAGATGGGACCTCACTAAGTTGAGTAGGCTGGCCTCAAACTTCAGTCTCCAGATTAGCTGGGATTACAAGACTGTTGAGCGTTTATCCTACAAAGATAGATAATGTACGCCTGCAATCTAGTGGAAGAGAAAAGTGCAAAAGTAGTATGGGATCTCATGAAACCTAAAAATATTCTTACTGTAGAAAATGAGCTTAAATATGACCCTTTTTTCTTGACATAAAATAAGTTCTAAATTTAAAACATGTGCAAAGATATTCACTTATAATCAAACATGATCAAATCTAAACTAAGAGCAAATCATATTTAAACGTTGTTATTTCTTTGCAATAATTATTGTATCCTAAAAAAACAGAAAGGGAAGAAAAAGAGTCCACTGTGAGTTAATTTTACTTAAATAGGACATTGCATAGCCTATAAATGAAGGTCAGCAGACACCAGTGTCTTGGAATAAAATAACCCTTTGGCAAGCAAATGAGCCACACCCCATTTAGTTTTCACAAAAATAAAATTCTTTCCAGCTTCACTAAATTGTACATGTTGTGCAGAGCATGTACTTCTGCAGTAGTTGGTTTTGCAGCTGTGGAAATCACCACGTATGCAGAAGCCCTAAAAAACAAATCTACTGGCCGCCACTTGCACAGCAGATCTGACTTTGTGGCATGGTTTTCTGTCCAGTTTTATCAGTTTCATGAATAACAAGCAACTATATGGGTCGCTGATGCCTTCATTTCCTGCCCTGAACTTCATGATTGTCATAAACACTAAACAGGGCAGGAAATCCTAGGATCTCAAGTCTGATGACTGTTTTATCAGGTAAGAGGGGAGCAAAGCAAGGTCTCTCTGTCTGATAAATAGGGGGCTTTTTAAGGGCAGTAATAAATTCCTGCCATGTATTGTGGAAAAGAGCTGTACTTATGAGGATTAAGGAAAGAAACTCAGACGCAAAGCGCTAGTCCACAAGTGTCTTCTCAGAGGCCTAACCTACAGCCAGTATGCACAGGGGATTAGTTCCAGGAATACCTCAGGATACCAAAGTCCTCAAATTTGGTGACAGTTAAGCTTCACTGTCAACTTTATTGGCTTGGAAACCATCCAGGAAATTAGTAAAGCAGACGCCTGTGTCTATCTCAGTGTGACATGCAGGTGTGACTTTTAATGCTACATAAATAAATGTCCTAGCCCCTTCTTCCCTGGCAATGCTCCCTTGCTCTTCTTCCTATGAGCTAAGCAGCTGCATTTGGCCATGCTTTTCTGCCGTGATGTGCCTGCCATGTGAAGCCAACCAATCATGGACTGAATCCTCTGAAACCTTGAACCAAATAAATCTCTCTTCCTATGCTTTGGGTGTTGACTGCTTTGTCTCAGCAATGAGAAAGCTGACAGAAACATACCAAGTCCATCATATAAAATGGTGGTGCACGTCTGTAATCTCAGCACTGTGGGAGGCTGAGGCCGGAAGATCATGTCTTTAAGCCTTGTCTGGACAGTTTATGAACTTAATGAGATACTATCTCAAAAAGAAACAAAAATTTTCAAGGACTAGGAATGTAGCCCTGGGTTCAATCTTTAATAATGTGGGAAAAATATGTTGCATGTGCATTTAAGCTGCATACGACCTCTTGTGTGCTCTGGTCCTTCGTGCTGAGAGTTGAGCACAAGTCCTTGTATATACTAACCATGTGCTCTGCCACTAAACTATATCTCCAGTACTTTCCTACTACTTACTTAATGCTTAATACAATGTAAATGCTATATACATGAATATTATAGTGTAATAGATATCCATAATAAACCTATTTTTTTTCTAAAAACTAAATTTATCTCTGTGCTTAACATGTATATTTTTTATTATTTTTAATTATTAATTAACTTCCAGATTATTCATTTAAGAGAAAACATGATATTTAACTTTCCGGAACTGGCTTATTTTGCTTGAAGTGGTGGTTATTTCCCGATCCATCCATCTTCTTACAAATGATGTAATTTGCTCTTCTTTATGGCTGTCTAGTACTGCATTTCATATGGACACTACATTTGCTTTATCCATTCATCCATTGCTGGGCCTCTATGCAGTCTCCACCGCTTAGCTCCTGTGAATTGTGTTGCTATTAACATGGGTATGCACGTATCACTCAGAAGTGATGTCTTTACCTTTGGGGGGACAATAACATGAAGGGGAATAGATAGGTTAAATGGAATTTCTATTTTTAGCTTTTCTGAGGAACCTCCATGCTGATTTCCATAGTGTTTATACTGTTTTACATTCCCAAAAAGAATTTATAAGGATGCCCCTGCTATCCTTAACAGCACTTGCTGATTTTTTGTGTTCTTTTTAAAGAATTTTTTAATTTAATTTTTTTCTTGTTTCAGAACTTTTCTTTGTTTATTTATTTTTTTATGACTGGCTCAGCCTGCCCTGAGGCTCAGGCAGGGCTGGAGCAGCATGTGGTGCGTGAGATCAAACCAAGATCCCTGCAGCCACCCAAGCTTTCCTAAGCAGGCACTTTAGACCACTGAGCCATTTTGCTGGGCTCCTTGTGTTCTTGATAATAGGCATTTTAACTGGTGTGGGATGAAATCTCAATGAAGTTTTTACGTGCATTTCTCTACTGGCTAAAAATGGTGAACTTTTTTATATATACTTAATAGCATTTGTATTTCTTGGAGAGGTGTCTTTTCAATTCACTTGCTCATGTATTGATTTACTTTGAGTATTTATACTGTTTTATTGGTCTGCATGTCTGTTTTTGCACTAGTACTATACTGTTTTTGTTTCTATGACTTTGTAGTATAACTTAAAGTCCAGCACTGTAATGCTTTTCACAATTTCACATTGTTTGTTTTGCTGAGAATTGTTTTGAGTATTCTGCACCTTGTGTGTGACCATAAGAATTTTAGCTTGTACAGATGTTTGTTGGTAGTTTTATAGGTGTTGTACTATTTATTGCTTTTGATAATATGTGTTTTAATTATATGAGTTCTGCTGATCCATAAACAAGGGACATCTTTCTATTTTCTTTCTTTCTTTTTTTTTTTTTTTTTTTTTTTTTTTT